>OU343217.1:1426317-1636849 GCA_910596185.1 Chrysanthemum makinoi | reverse complement strand
CATGCATAATTAATGAATACAAAGTACTGCCATTGCATCTAGTGGGACATCATGCGCATGTATTACCATTATGATATATTATGTCCAATTGACTTTATATGGATTATATATATAGGTATATAAGAGATATCGCATAGATCGATCTTGATTTAGAGATATCTCTTTATTAAAATTTATATAATGCATACAAATTGAGATGTGCTGTGTTTGTTTTTATAGCCTCACAAACCAACTCTTGTTTGGGCTTTAGCTTGAGCGACAAGCAACAAAAACATTCCATTCCTTGCCCGATTCTTCTAATGAGACTAGGCCCAAGGCTTCTCTTAAACCGACCCATGTAATGGCTAAAACAGCCCATGGATCGTGCAAAGTGGATGCGGGTCAAGCACATGCATTAACTTGTATACGCATTCAAATTATTTAATCACGTTAAACTGGCGTACTCTACGTGTTTAACGTGTGTAAATGCTAGCATTTCCAGCGCTTTTTTAGTCGTTTCGAGTGTTTTTAACTCCCACAAACCAACAAATTTAGCTTCATAATTTGAGATGAATTAATGTTATTAATATTTCTTCTTTATATCTCACATATAAAAGCTTATTTAGAAGCATTTATCTTCATAAATCGCGACCCATTCTCTATTTTGTTGGTCACTGCCCTTTCTCCTTTAATTATATATCACATATAAAGCTTACTAGGAGTAAGCGTCACCGCACCCTTGTTTACAGCGTATACAGGTTTCAAAGTTTTCATATATACGTAAAAAACAGTGAGAGTTTATGATGGGCCGGGAAGTACTCAATATGATACTATTTTTCATATTTGGTTTCAATTTATCTGGTTTATGTTTGATTCAGCTTTTGATTTGTTTCAAAACATTGGCGCCCAAATATCCAATCATATTTCTTTTAGAAAAGCCGAATTTGTGAAAGAACAATTATTTATTGAAAATTTTGTTTCATGACACTTTCTGGACATTGGTTTTACCCCCTTTAGGAAAAAGGACTTTTACTAACTTCAAAATAAAAAAGATACATAGGGGAAAAAAATGTTCTTTTCAACAAAATGTATTTTGCTTTACCCGGTTTGAATCTACGTGACAGCGAATTCAAATCACGTAGATTAGTCAACGAAAAACAGATATCATTATTATGAAAAACAACTTAAAAAAAAATAAGAGAATAAGAGTATAAATTGTTATTTTAACAAATTTAACAAGCTTTATAAACTTTAACAAAGTAAAAAAAATGAATAGTACATTACGCACAAAATGATGTACAATTCTGTTTGTTAATACATGGAAACAAATAATTAATGTGGAGATAATGATTATCTTATTAGCTGTAATATAACCGTTATTTACACAAACACCATCCAAAACCCACCAAAAATCTTACGAAAGATGTCTTGTATCTCAAAAGTAGTACCTTATGCATTAAACATTGTACCAAACAGTTTTGTTTTCTATAAATACTTATCATAAGTCCATAACTAAATATCATACCAAAAACCTAAACGATTGAAAACTTTTTTTCTTCAAGAAACTAAAGTTGTCTATCATGGGAAATAAGAATACCCATGTTGCCAATGTTGCTGCTCATGATCAAAAGTTAACGAATAAACAAGTTCGCTTTGTTGTTGGCAAACACGCGAATGATGATGTTGCTGACATGAATGAAGAAGAATACTATAGGCTAAGACTTGAAGAGTTAGCCAACGAAAAGCTGTCTTTATTTGCTTCTGAAGAGAATGATGTGTTATGTGAACAAGTTAAAGAAAAGAAAAAGTTGAAGAAGTTGAAGGGTGGTACTAAACGAAAACGTTCATCAAGGGATGAAGATGGCGAACAAAGAAGGTAAAACGAGTCATTGATAGAGAAACTGTGAGTAAAGAAGTGATCACACGGTTAAAGGAATTTATTGATGAGATTAAGGGTTGTGATATGAAGTTAGTGATTCAGAAAACCTTGTTTGAAAGTGATTTGAAACGTAGCCAAAATAGGTTAAACATGCCGGTTAATCAAGCTGAGACTCATGATTTCTTGACGGATGAGGAATCACGGTTTCTTGGTAGCAATGCTGAGTTCGAGGTTCGATTGGTTGGGCCAAATTTGCAGATTTTCAAGAAACCAATGTGGTTAAAGATTTGGAACATGGGGAGTAACAAGAACTATGTATTGAAGACCAACTGGTGCGATTTTGTGAGGCTAACAAAGAAGGTTTTGAAGGAAAGGGCAACTATTCAAGTTTGGTCGTTTAGGAAAGATGGGCAATTGTGTTTTGCTGTTGTATGTGTGGACGAACCCGTAGGGAACAGAACGACGCTTGAGGATGCATCATCTACTGGTGGTTCATTGTTGATATTGTAGATTATGTAGGGTTTATTCGATATAAATATGTACTAAACAGTGCTGATTTTATATGAAATTATTAGTTATTTGTTTCTTAATTCATTTATGTTTAATTTGACTATAGTTCTGTTGATGGTAAAAAAAGCATATTTTATTGCAACATAAAACTATTTGCTACAGTATCATATACATAAACTAACTGTACAAATGGGACAAGTTTTGAATCAACTTAGATCAACCTAGTTTGACCCATTTTGACTTCTAACAGAAATACTCACTTTGGTCCATTTCACTTGCATCTAGTTTGACCCATAACCTTCATCAAGAACGCGTATCATATGCTAGTTCCTGACGCTTCCTACATGTGTTTTCTCTTATTCTCGCCACATATTTGTGGCAGCTTCGCCACCCCAATCTGCACAATAGTACATGCATAAAAGATATAATTTAGCATTAAGTATGCAATTGTTCTTTAGTGTAACTAAGTGTACCTTGAGTCATAATAAGATGATGTGACAAGCATTGCAGGATACTTAGATATGTTTGCGTATATTATCATAAGGCGAATACTTCATAATCGAATCAAAATCTGATTTTATCTGAGGATTTCCGAATTCTTCATACTCTAATACTGTTAGCGGCAAATTTGAATCCAATAATGTATTGCAGATATCAAGAAACGGAAGTGAAAACATTTCATATTTTATACTTCCAAACCACAACATAGATAATAATATAAAATAAATCTAGAACAATAGAAGTCTTTACCTTCAGAATGGCGGCTCTGAATAACTCGGGATGCATATTAATGGCGGCTGCAACACGAAGACCACCAGTGCTATGTCCAATAGCAGAAAGCTGGTCTTGATGGACATAACCCTCATTTATAAGATAGTTTCCATATGAAATAAAATCATTTATGGAATTTAATTTGTTTAATCCACTGCCATTTTTATGCCATGATGGATCAGCACCACCACCGCCTCTAAACAACATTCAAAACATGAATACAAAACTGTTGCCGGTTATATGAATATTACAGGTCTGCTTGCATAAATACTGAAAAAGTAACCAACTTTAGTCTGTTTTTGTTAAAAAGCTTATCTTAGGCTAGAAACACCATCAAAGTTTCAAATTTTTGTATAAAATCATGAGTTTTTAGGTGCCACGTCAGGAAAAGTCAGCATGGTCAAATGTTGTCCTGCCAAATTAGCATTTTGACGAGAAGTCAGATTACCTTAAAAAAGATATTTGAAGGTTTGTCGCTGATTAGCCTTTAATCAGCTTATGAGATAGTACCTGACATCAGCAAATGCAACAACCCAACCACAATTCACACCAAACTGAAAAGAAAATTTTGAGCTCGGTTCAGTTCCATATACGAAAGGAAGTTAAGAACTATAGTCCAACTTTAGATTATCAACTAAATTAATAGTCAATAATGTATGAAATTTAAAGATATGAAAGAGGAATCTATCTAGTCAAGAATGACACTTAAGGCCTGGCAAATATTACATTCATAAAAGAAGCTCACATAAATCGGTCATTAACTGAGGATTTGGTGAAGAATATATAACAAGATAAGAAACAAAAGATGAAACTGCAGGTAGAAAATGAACAAAAAGCACGATAAAAAATTAACAAACTGACTAAAGAAAAACTGTTTAAATACAGCATACTTGTGATAACAAATAGACAAACATGCGAATGTTGATCTGCAAAGTTGGGCGTTCGCTGTTTGGAGCTCGGTTCCTACACCAATTGAGAATCGTTGCTTGGGACTGCGCACTAAAGACAAAAGACACCGTTAGGCTTATCGTGGGATTGTTTCCCACGATTATCCTCCGGCGTGAGTAAGAAGTAATCGGTTTAGGGTTTAAGAGAAAGTTAGGGTTTGTAGATCGTACCTTAAAGCGGGGATGTGATTCCTTTATATACATAAGGAATCCTTGCTTGTTCCGTGTTCCTCAACCTTGGCGTATCCCGCCTTAACGGTTAGGAATGATTATCTATTTATTTAAAAGATATCGTGGATATCTAGTCTATCAATAGATCCGGCTTGGGCCTTCATGGGCCCAAACTGTTAATCTGCTTAGCCCATTAAATGTAGGGCTAAGTTAACATTGAACTTTAGTGGTCCACGTGGGATATAGGCTTATCGTCATCATGTCCCCAGTCCTAGTATGCGCGGTGCATAACTACGGATGCTAGACTAATTATATCGTTATTCTATGAAAAATAAGCGGAGCGTAGCCAAAAGCTAAAAAAATGCTTTCGGGATACATTGTTCTAGCCATAAGAAAGGAAGCGGGCACCTCTCGTAAATTGGGGGAAGGTTACCACCGTAATCAAATCGAACAATCCCCACCACATATGTAGGGTTAATTAGTCGCGTGTTGATCATCGTGTGGAGGAAGAAGATTATATAACCCCGCTTCATTTTCAGTCTTAACACACGGTAAAACAATCCGCCATGCAAAGCTTCCAACACATCCAGCCTTCAGGAGAAATACTCCCAGTTAGCTGCGCTGGCGCCTTTGTTCTTAGTTATAACAATACCATGGTTAAGGAATTATCGATTTTACATGGAGCATAACGGAAGAGGAATTACACAGCGGTTGCATCAGTTATTATATCCCTAGCGCAGTACATCCGGAAGTTCGGTTGCTTGAATGCATCGATAATGATTTTCCCGATGGGAAGATTGGTGTATACCACGCGATTTTTGAATTCGCAAATGGTACTTATCCCACTCGTTGTTCTTAAGTGATGTATTGAATTATTCACCGCGTTCATTTGTCCCATTTGCTTGCTTTGTATAGGTCGGTGAAAATTAATTAATTCGAGGTGAGCGCCACTTACTTGCCATAAACCACCATCCAAATTCCAGGGCATTTTACCACACCGTGTGGTCAAGCGGGTGGATTTCAGCCATAAAGCATACAGGATCCTCCAATGTTACCTGAGACTGAGTTAGATCTTATTTCGAGGGTGGAAACATTTTACTGGATTGACAACACTTGTTTTAGGTCTCATTTTAGATTTTTCACGCTAAGGGGACCGCGCGAAGGATGGCGCCCCCTCACGGATCATATAATGCGGGAGGATCTTGAGCGATAGCGAACCGCATCCTATAAGCTCCTACCCACAGGAGTTCTTGGTACATATTGGCTTGAGCACAACTATTTTTGGCATTTCGGGGAAGAAGTCCACTATCTTCTTGAGCAGCCGATGGTTGAGGTGGGTGCTCATGCTTTCGTACCCTTGAATTGCATTTTTGTAAGTTATTCACTATTTGTTAAATCGTAATTGTCATGAACTATGTGTGTTTCTTTGTTATTAGCGAGATGGACCTATCGGTTGTGCACTTGACAAAAACCAATGGATGTAAAGGTGGGAACTTCGACCCACGAAGGAGGGAGAAGAGGAGCGTGTTAGTTGCGGTGGTGTTAGGGCGTACCGTGGCGATGGACCCGTGAGGCGGTGAAAGTTCATCCATGGCGCTCAAGCAACTCCACTACAGTATCCGAGTACAACAATTACAAACACCTCCCGTGCAACGGCGCCCATGCTAGCGGAGCACGTGGAAGAAATAGAGGAGGAAGAAGAGAGTCAGAATGGGCCCGGAAAGGAAGCGCAGCAGGCTTGATAAGCGTACCACCTCTGGAGAAGAAGCGCCCGATTGTTTTAATGTAGAGTCATCTTCCGTGATGATATTTGCGTCGCCAGCATCACTGACACCTCCATTCTAGTAAGTATCCTTGAAGATTATGTATCAAAATATAGCTAGATGGCACTGAATAACTGTGATTATTTCATCATGTTTGTAGGTTTGAACAATCCGCAGAGTAAGCCCCCCTAGCAAGTCAATTAGATCAATGATACGAAAAGAAAAGCCAGCTGAGACCGAGACCCTTGGGGATACACCCATGGAACAACTTGTTGTTGATGACCGGTCTCACTTGCTACCGGATAAAGGTAAGTACTCGGTGAGACTAGCCAAGGTGCGAGAAAGACAAGCGCATTGCACTACTTGAAGCTCAATTGGCTAGTGCTAGAGGTGAAGCAGAGACTCTTGGATCATATGCCAAAAACTAGCAGGAGAACATGGCACGATGTGTCAAATAAATCAAAAGCTTGCGAGGAGGCCGCGGAAAGCTATAAGTCTTCTTATCGCTGGGCTATTAAATATTTGGAAAATGGCAAAGGCATCACCTCCCAGCTTGAAGACTTCGGCACCTACTTGTGAAAAGTGCTCTAGGGAGGCAGGAGGAGGATTGCGTAAACTAAGCATAGAGTCACGGCGAGTTATATCCGCGAACCTCTCCACCATATTTGAGGCCCAGGTGGCTCATAAATGGGCTCCGCCCTAGCGGTGTCACGGGTCGCTTAAAGGTTCGTGACTCCTTAGGGGATGTGGTGAAATGTGCTTATTTGGAGCGTGGAAAGTCGAAGCCATTGAAAGGCTGCGAAATTTGGTACGCTAAAGGTACCCGTTGGCAGGTACCTACTTATGATGCGAGGCTTATGACAATCCGGTATTTGCCATAGAAGATGAAGGACTTGGAACTCCCAAGATCATTTGAAGCTGGGCGTGATCGGGGACTATCCAATAAGCGTAATTTTTCGCAGTCTGACTCTAGCCCGTCATCTCGGTGGAGAGGCATTTGGCAGCCGAGACTATTATCTTAGAGCTGATGCATCCCAACTGCAGGTTCCTTTTCATGGCCCGGAGATATCCACGAATCCTTTATGCTGGACGGGGAAGTCCCCAGAAACAAGTGTTGGGCATGCGGCGAGGCTTCTTGAAAAGAAGGTATTAAAGGCAAGGGTACATGTGGTATTGGCGCCGCCTCCTCGACCGGCCAGGTGCGTGAGTGTTGCCACCGTGGCTCGTCGAGATGTTGATTTGTTCAGGGCTGAATAGGATTGGGGATGATACTAGCCGCGTGGGTAGTTCCTCCTTGAAGCGTAGTCATAGTTTTAGTTTATCTCGGTCTGTAACTATCGTGAGAAATAACTTGTAGTCCATTAATGGACCTCCTTTTGTGAAGGGTGTTTGTAAAGATATTTTTCTTTTTGTGATGTACACACTTATCGTACTTATCTTTGCGTAAAAGAAGTATACGTTGTTTATCTTTGATGTACACACTTATCTTGTTTATCTTTGCGTAAAAGAAGTATACGTTGTTACCTGTATATGCAAGTGTGAATAATACAAGGACTTGATAATCATGTATGAAGATCCGAAAAATGTCAAGTATAGTCGTGTATATCAATGGTATTCAGCGTACTGTAAATACCAAATTAAGGAATCAAGTGTCTTGGTTCCAAAGTTGTTAAACGTGCACATGTGCATTGTTGCGCATCCGTCGTGGGGTGCGCACAAAGCTTATTCCAACGTCTTGAGAACAAGGTGTTTAACAAGGATACGTGATCCGGCGTTGATGGGTTTGCAACCCTCTTACTCAACAAGTTGTTTATTAGGTTAACTTATCCTTTTGACCATCGTGGGTTTATATATTGCATGCACGCCATGTAGTCAAAAATGTTAAAAATTGTTAAGACATATAGTATATGGAAGTAACAAATTAAAGTGTGTCACGGAGTTAGCTAGAAACCGCAACGTTTTATTAATACTTGCAAGTGTTTATGAAGAAATAAAAAACATGATACTAAGGAAATAAATAAAATAAAATAAAAATAAAAAAAAATAGTTGTGCGATTGGCCGTAGCCATTTCTATAGGTAGCACCTCTTGAGATTGCAGATGTTCCATGTGCGTGGCAATTCACGACCATCCAAGCCCCGTAGCTTGTGCAGCGCTGTTTCCTAGTGCTTCATAACCTCATAGGGTCCCTCAGCCGGTCCAAGCTTACATGTCTTACCGTGGCTTGCATCATTAGCGATAAGCGAAGTCACACAGTGAATGAGGCACCTCTTACTTTAGTGTCATAGTATCCCTTCATTCTTGACTTGATTTTTCTTCATATGTTACTTAGTTCAGCGCCTTTCTTCCGGATCTAGGTCAAGGCGCCGTTCTTCATCATTATTTGCCACATTTACTTCCCGGTGCGGATGGTTGGCATACCGATCTCTTTGGTATGGCGGCTACGTCGTTAGACTAGAGAAGGGGTATCTCTGCTGGTTTTGATCGAGGTGCGATTCGCCCACAAAACATGTGATAGCTCTTCCACCCATCTCCCTTTGTGCTTGTCGAGCGTGTTTAATTCCTTCGCCTAAGCGATTCGCCCGTTCCACTAGGCCATTGGTTTGTGGGTGTTAAGCGTACGAAAGTGATGTGATGCGTGCTTACACACAGTCCTTGAAGGGGTTGTCACGGAATTGTTTGCCATTGTGCGAGATGATTTCTCCAGGAAGACCAAAACGACATACAAATGTTATCCCATCTGGCGCTTCACTGGTTGCCGGTGATTGTTACCACCGCCTTGCGCTTCAATCCATTTGGTGAAGTAGTCTATAGCGACTATGAGGAATTTGAATCCCCGTGCGGCGGGGAAAAGGGCCTGCGATGTCAATACCCCACTTGTAGAATGGCCATGGTGATGTTATTGGCGTTAGCTTCGTCTTTATGTGGTGGCGGGATGGGCCTATGCACTTGGCAATCGTTACATACGTATTAAGTCCCGCGCATCTCGGTGCATGGTGGGCCAATAGTATCCTGATCGCATGGCGCGTGCCACTACGGATCGTGGTCCCGAGTGCATACTGCATGAACCTTCATGGATCTCGCGGCACGTAATTTGCGTAATGGGCCTACAGCGAACCATGGTTGCGAGGAAGGGCGTCGGTACAAGATGTTGTCTCGGATTTCAAATCGCTTGCGCTGGCCGTATCCTTCGAGCTTCCTTACGCTCACGGGGTAGCATTCCTTTGTTCAGGAAATCCACTATCGGTGTCATCCATGTAGGACCATCCTCCTCTATGATTGTGGAGAATTCCATCTCGAGAGATAGACTTGCTTTTCAATGTTTCGACCGAACTTGCTTTGATAGGTGTCGCAAGCTTGTCGAGGCAATCTTGCTCAGTCATCCGCCTTGCGGTTTCCCTCTAGGAACTGTTTGATGGTGAATGCAAAAACCTTTGATGTCTTGGTCTTGGCAGAATCTTGGATCATGTTATCCTCCTTAGCCCGTATTAAGCCCAACACGTGGTTGGCTACTAGCCCAGGAATCCACGTTTGCTTCTAGGTTATGTACACCCATTCGGTGCAATCGCGTAGTCCACAAGTAGAGCCGTGATACGCCTCGTTGTTTGTCGTTGTAAATTCAAAGCGCAGTGCATAGGTGAATTCCATTCCCTCTGGATTTGTAAGGATAAGGCACGCTCTGAACAATCAATGCAAGAGGATCCATCTGTAAACAAGATCCATGGATCATGTTGGTCCGTCTTATTTGGTGCGGGTACCTCATCGGTTATGTCGGCTTTTCAATGATGAAATCTGCGAGAATCGTCCTTTAATTGCCGTGGTGTGGTCGTAGGAGATGTTGTGTTCGCCCGGCAATACACTCCACTTCTGGAGTTTGATGCATCGAGGTTTAGAGATGATCTGCTTGATTGGTGATCGGTGATAACTGCAATCGGTGCGCGGAAATACCTGCGTGGTCGTTTAGCAGCAAATACCAATGCAAGAACCAATTTTTCCATGGCGGTGTAGTTCGCCTTCGTTTTCTTTAGCGCTTTGCTTACAAAGTAGATAGGAGTTTACCTGAATCCCTATCTGTTAGTAGTCTCTATGCCCGATTGCTCCCTGATTCGGACAAGTACATGATCGGTTCTTCCCACAGTGGGTGCAGCGGCGTTGGGAGTGTTGCCGAGATCTTTTTTAAGGCGAGTGAAGGCTTCCTCGCCTCCGTAGTCCACTTAAAATCACCCTTCTTTATGCACTTCTTGAGTGTTTTGAAAAGTGGTACGATTTTTCTGCGATTTGGATAGGAACCTTTAGGCCGATAACTTTCCGTTAAGACTGGACTTCCTTCAACGGCGTGGTGAAGGAAGTTCGATGACCGCTTTTGTCTTTTCGGACATGGTTTTATCGCCGTCGGAGTTCAATCGGGTATCCAAGGAACATGCCTTCGGTAGCGCCGAATGTGCACTTTGGGATTCACTTCATGTTTATCTCTCGTAGAGTTTTAGCGTCTCCTCAATGTCGCGTATTAGCTCATCTTCAGTATGGCTCTTGATGACTAGATCATCGACATAGACTTCTAGGTTGCGGCCCACTGTTTTTCAGCGTTATCCACCAACCGCGATAGGTGGCACCCGTTTTCAAGCCGAAGGGCATTTTTGTGTAACGGTAAACACCTTGGCCGTGTGGAAGGCGTCTTTTCTTCATCCTCTTTAGCCATCTCAATTTGATGGTACCCTTTATCGCATCTAGGAAACACTTCAATGGATACCCGCACGAGAGACTCTATTTTCCGGTCTATCTCGGTAATGGGTAGCGATCCGTGGGCAAGCTTTGTTAAGATCATAAAGTCAACACACATTCGCCAGACTACGTCGCTCTTTTGACCATTACTGGGTTAGAAAGCCAGTCGTGGTAGTAGACTTCGCGCATAATTCCTGCATCGACCAACTTGTGTACTTACGCCGGGATAAACTGCGCGCGCTCTGGGGCTTGGCGCGTTTCTTCTGGCGGATAGGCGAGTACCCTTGTCGGTCGCGGTTGTGTTCTGTGATTGGCGCGGTACCGGTCATGTGTTTTGGCTCCCATGCAAAAATGTCTAAGTTCTTTTGCGGGAGCGCACACCGCGTGATTTTCCGTTATGCGATAGTGACCTTCCGATGGCTATTTCTGATTCGGGGTATTACGGGTGGATCGCTACTTTCGGATGTGGAATTACGGTCGTCCATGTCTTTGGGGTTGGTGCGGTTTACATGCAATCGTGTTGCATTTCTATGTGGTACAGTGGCGTTGTAAAGAGTAACAATACCACCTTCCCGGGAACTTAAGCATCCCATGCGCTGTTGGCAACTTTGCTTCGCATAGTTGAAATTCGGTCTCCATGATGCCGTTGTATGGCGAGGGAGATTTAATCACCATAAATTCCATCCGGCCGTTCTTGGTGTTCTTCGTTTCCAATCTTGTGAGGTAATCTTAATTGTCCCATAGGCCATATCTTCTCACCTGTAAAACCGGTCAATATTGTTGGGGGTTAGCTGGTTGCGTATTCGGGGCCTTGGTCGCTTGAAGCGAGTGCAAGCATACATGATGTCGGCGAGCTCCACCATCAACATACACATGCGGTGGATGTCGTGACCCGCTTATCTCTATAGTAAGTGGTTCCACCACTGCGTTATTCGCGGTTAAGGTGGGGAACGAGATTTCCTTTCCCGTGAAAATCTGGCTTACCTTCGCTGTGACCCGTTGCCATGATTGTATCATGTAAATGGTGTCGGGCTTGTCTTTAGGCGTTTCTTTCTTATTCGCTCTTTTGTTTCCTTCCCTTCCTTGATATTCTTGACCAGATGGTCCAATCTACCCTCTTTAACCATCTTGTCAATGAGTTGGTAGCGATTGGACACATTCGTTGAGTGGTGTGGCCCCTGGCGTGGTAATCCATATCACTTCTTGACACGCCTATCCTCTGGTGCGCATTTGTGGTGGTATCGGAAGTTAGCGCCCTCTGTTACGAGTATTTCTTTTGGTGATTTGGTAAGCGGGGTATATTTGTCATTGTGCGTCCATTCCCCAGTTTGCGGTAGTTCTGTTACGGTTACTATCCGATCTGTGGATTGTCTCCCGGGTTGTTCCTGTGACCGGTAGTTGGAGTAGCCGTTCTTTGTCTGGCTCGGCGGCTTCTCCTTGTACTGAGGGCCGGTATGCTTCATAACCTCATCGGATTGGGGAATCTGTCATTCAATCTTTTAATAAGTTCCGGTTGTTGATCCCATTCATGAACCACGAGATTTTGAGTACCGGGACATGCTTTGACTTGCATGCACTCATCCTGAAGCGCTCCATGAAAGCTTGTGGATTCCCTGGCCCGTTTGACTCTAGCGAGTTCAATGGGATTTTAAGCGCACTTTTCGTTGAGTAAAGTTTAGGCGGAATGCCTTCCTCAACTCTTCGAAGCCATTGATGCTTCTACGTGGAAGCTTGTTGAACCAGTTCCGCGCATTTCCCACCAGTGTGGAATTGAACATGTGGCACCATACGAGGTTGTGGCAGTTTTCAATGGTTGCGGTGATTCAAAATTTTTAGGTGATCATCGAGGTCCTGCTCCATCATAGGTTTTAACATTAGTAGGCATCGCCTCTTTTTGTTCTCCGAAAAATCAGCGATCGTCTAGTGAGCATCTATCTTCTGACGCGCCATGGAAGAGACATATCCTCCTCTTCTTGGTCCGCGGTTTTTTTTCTTCTGGATTTCCAATGTCCAGTCTCACTGTCCTCGTTGTCCGAGGAATTACTAGAAGATAGTTCCTCCCTCCTTCGGCGTTTACGCCGGTTGTCCTCAGAATTTGTGATTGGGGGGCTTTCACTTGGGGAATATCGCTCCCCCAGTCTATCTTGTACTCTGCGGCTACCAAGTCTAGTGTGGACACTGGTGCGCTTCTCATCTTCCTCACTTTCGGTCATAGGACGTGAGTCAGTATCATCTCCCTCGACTCTCCTTCGATTCTATTGAACAGGGGTCGCGATTACCCCTCAGCGTTTCTCCTTCGGCGACGGTGGAGATGTCCCAAACTCGGGCCAAAGTCTAGCCGAGCATGCGAGGCCGACTTGGTCTTTTCTTTGCTTCCTCTTGCATGAGGATAGCTAGGGCTTCGTAATTTTGAGAGACAAAACCACTTGGCTCTAATTCGAACGACTCCTCAGAGACGGGTATCCATTTCTATCACGCCCTTGTTCACGTCGGGTCGTCGGGTGCTTTTGTGAAGTTAGCTTCTAGCACCGATGGAGTGGAGTAAAAGGAGTCGCAGCGGGTCTTTGACTTGGGTGGTGGTAGTTGTTGTGCAGGTTGTCCCGAGATTGGTTCCACCCAGGGAAGGCGAATCGACACGATCCACGATTCTTAGCGGCCTGGTTGTCGAGGTCTGCTTGGGGTTGCCCCTGTGCACCTTCTTTCGATAAAATCGATTGCGATCGCTTTGTCATCCTAGTTCTTGGTTCTTAGTGAACGGTCCCACGGATGGCGCCACTTGTTGATGCAAAAGTTGGACGTTCCTTGTTTGGAGCTCCGGTTCCTACACCAATTGAGAATCGTTGCTTGGGACATGCACTAAAGACAAAAGACACCGTTAGGCTATCGTGGGATTGTTTCCCACGATTATCCTCCGCGTGAGAGTAAGTGTCAGTTTAGGGTTTAAGGAAAGTTAGGGTTTGCAGATCGTACCTTAAGCGAGGATGTGATTCCCTATATCATAAGGAATCCTTGCGGTTCCGTGTTCCTCAACCTTGGCATATCGCCTTAACCGGTTGGAATGATTATCTATCTATTTAAAAGATATCGTGGATATCTAGTCTATCAATAGATCCGGCTTGGGCCTTCATGGGCCCAAACGATTAATCTGCTTAGCCCAATTCGTACCGAGCTAAGTTAGCATTGAACTTTAGTCGGGTCCACGACCCAGATATAGACTATACGTCATCACTGAACAACCGTGCTTGCTGGCTATTTGCTTCGAAATCCATAGTTCGCCTGACGTACTTAATCTGGAAGTTTAGCATTGATTAACATCGTTCTAGCAGCTTCCACTAACGTACGGTTTCGTCTTTCAACAACTCCGTTTTGTTCTGGTGTGCGGGCAATAGATATTTGATGCTCAATTCCCACTTTCTCATAATATTCCCTAAGGGTGTGATTCACAAATTGGTTCCTTTGTCTGTTCTAATTTGTCTAACGATTGTTCGGTTGAATTTGAATTTTGTGAGAAAAGTGATGATCATCTTTGGATCTTGATCTTTACTTGGAAGAAAATAAACCCAAGTCCATCTTGAGTAGTCATCAACAATTACCAAGATGTTGCGTTTGCCATTTATTATGCACTGCGCGCGCCGGTCCACACAGATCCATGTGAAGAAGATGAAGCACATGCCGAGAGCTATGTTCCACCTTTGAAGGAAAATGAGCACGAGTGCTTTTCCCTTGTTCACAAGCTGAGCATAGGTGATCTTTAGAATACCGGAATCGTGGGAGACCTTCAACGAGTTTGTGTCGTGCAAGATTGGTGATGGTTTGAAAATTTAGATGTGATGAGAGGCAGCGTTACGTAGCCAAGATTTTGTAGATGTAGCCTTTGAGAGTAAACAAATGGGAGATGAAGCAATCATGTCTTGCATGGAGATAGTGTAGAGACTAGATGGCGTTGGCCGACATAAGATCATTTCCTTGTAGATCACGAATGAAACAAGTTTTTTCGAAATGCAACTTCCAATCTCCATCACGAAATTGACCAACAGAAGAGATTATGGCGAGGCCTTCCACATAATAAACCCTGCTAATTTCGATGTTGCCATTGATGTAATCTCCGTAGCCCATGATAGTTGCAAAGTGATCATTCCCGAATCGGCGGTGCCAATGAACTTTGAAACAAAGTTTGATACAGATTTAAGGTTGCTGTCATGTGTGCGGGAACGCTATCAACAATCCAAAGGATGATATGTATCACCGCATTAGAACCGCAGCGACACAGATGGAATAGAAGTAGATGTGGAACCCGAAGAGTTAGAGGGTTCCAAAGAAGTTATAGTAGAAATACACACATCAATAACTTTAGGCATCCATTTAAATCCTAGTGTATTATGTATCCATTTCTGCCATCTCCAACTAGTCTTACCTTTAGTCTTTGTGAATGCACTAGGTGGTACAGCAATCCTTGGAGGTGATACTGGAACTACAGGGACATTAATGCGGTTCTTAGAATCTAAAGAGGGCGGTCTACCAAGCACAGACTTAGAAAGATTAGTGGGCCTAGAGGTATTCCGATTCTTAGGATTCCTTAAACGCGAGATGATAGCTTTAGCAACACATTTGTCATGACAATCAGAATTCATACTTTTACGACAAATAACACAAGGTGCATCGGACTGAATATCAAAAGTACTTAAAGGTTTAGCATTCGTTACATCACTATTCCTATTACATTTGCCAGACGCAATATTTATAGTGAAAGCAACATGAGTCTTATTCATAGTCCTAGGGTGTTCTTACTTGGCATTCTTTATTGTTCTTTTCTTAGAGTGCAACTTCCTATTCTTCCTTGTATTGCTCCTAGGAACGTGAAGTGCGGACGTTTGGAAAAGAGGCAACTATTCTTGTTTCAGTAGAAGGAAGCACGTTAGCAACTTGTGATTTGGCGGTAGGGATTCTAGGTTCACGATTACTAAGTGTTACTGGTGCTATTCTCTTAATCACAGTAGCGAAGTAGTTCATACTTTCCTAACATTTCCCTTAACTTAGTGATAGTATGCACCAAATCTTGATTTTCGTGAAGCTAAGATTTCCAGCAAAATTCATGACTTCTTTAGTGTGTGCAAGATAATGATCAAGTTCGTTTGATGCTTCATCACGAGTCTGTTTGAGTAAATCAAATATGACACCATATTCCTTTTAACTTTTGCAAGTTCTTGTTCATATTTTGAGATTTGACACTTAAAAGACACGATTTGATCATCCAGTTTTCAATTTTAGGATCGTAAGATTTTGCACGAATCGGGCGATTTTGTGTTGAAAAACAAGTTGTTGATCGTGAATATCTTTTTGATACCAATTAAGACGACGTATTTCATTTGAAAGTTCGTTTGACAATCGTTTATTTTCAATCGTTAAAGACTCGATCCGATGCATCATATCGATTCACAACATTATCAACAGAATCAACATAATCAGCAGAGATATCATTAGATGCATATGGCAAGGAATGTAATAACACAACATTATGAATATCAGCACAAATAACATCTTCCAAGAGTCGATCAACATCTTTTCTCAACAGTTTCTTTTTACGTTTAGTGTTTGAAATCGATGTTTCTGTTTTTTCGAAAACTGTTTTTATGAGACCAAGTTCCTTGTGAAAATCCTTTTCCCAATATAGTGCACAATTTTTCAAATTTTTGACATGGGGTAAAATTCTTTTCTAAAGAATATCTTTATGTTCTCGCGCCATTAGCGAGGTAAAATGTTGAACTTTTATTTCAGAATGAAATTCAATCTCACGTTCCAAAATTTTGAGGTCAGATAAGAAAGTGTCAAAGTATTTGATAACGTGACAACTTTCGGCATTAGTTTTACTTCACTAAGTGAAGATAAAGGACCATTAATTTGTGCACCTTTTGGTGAGGGTCAACTGACTTGGCTGCGTGTGATAACCAAAGGTGTGTTTGAAGTATCTTGTTGTTTGACAAAAGTTACGGCTTTCGAATAATTAAATGGTTTATTATAAACGAATTTTCCATTTTGACCGACTCTCGTCATCAGATCTAATTCCTCCATCCCGATTATATTCAACAACGGTCATAATTGAATCATCAATTCTATGTTACTTACTTTGTAAACATCGGATTTGGTTTGAATGCTCTGTGTGAAAACTTAGGTTTATAATCTGCAAGATTCGGTCCATATCCATTTGGATTTGGTTTGAAAGAAAACTTTTGAATCGTTGCTAGATTGATTCACCATATTTATAAACAAACAGGTTTTAAACTCTTTGATTTTGGTTTGTAAGTCGACAATTTCCTCAAGATAGTCATCTATTCGTTTCATTGAATGCTTTTTGTACTCGAGAACGTTTTTTGACAAGTTAACAACTCCACCTTGGCTTTGTGAGTTTCCAAAGTAAGAGCGTTAATTTGTTGTTTATGTTCATGTCGTTCCAAATCTATTTGAGACAACAAATTATTCTTCAAGCTAGATCACAAATCACAATCGCTCCAAATATTTTTCATTTTGGTGTGATTTGGCAAAGCGCTTCAAAACCTTTTTCCGCGGTTTTCTTGAGTTTTGAAAAAGTTGAGTTGTCGAGTTAAGCATTCATTATCCACGGTTAACAGCATTTTTCTTTTAATTTCGTGCAAATTTCCAAACGAGAATGTCGGTCTTTAATTAAGGTCAAGAGCTTCGGTTTCTCTGTAGGACAAAAGCTCATCTTGTTCAACGTGATTCTCAACATGATCATTCTTTAGATCCTCAAATATAATTACGGAGTCAACTTGATTATCAATATGAACCATACGGTCATCTTGATCATCAAATATAACTACGGGATCTATTTGATAATCATCGGAATGAGATGTGAAGGATTCATGTTGAACACTCGATCTTGTCCGATAGAGAAAGTGCCGAGATATCGGCCATTAATGATACTCATGGTTTGTTCAGTTACACTGAGACAAGCCGTCGATGTCATACACGGGCCGTGTCACTCATGTGTAGAGCTTGCACTCGCGCCATCAACATCATCTGCGCATTAGCCGCAAGTCCTCCATATCATCATCGGAATCAGATCCGCCATAAAGCTCGTTCCTTGTTGGTAAGAGTTCCACCAGCTTCATCCTTAAGAGCCAAGAGCAAAGCCTCTTTGAAATAAGCACTGCCTCTTGTCCTCGGTTTTGGACATGCATTAGCCGATGACCCTTCTTCATTACAGCTATAGCATCAAGACCATTAACCCCATTCTGAGCATTTCCTTGTTCAACCACTTGAGCCCTTTGTTGCTGCAGAGTACCCATGTTATTCCTTCCCATAGCATTGAACCCTTGACCACCTCCCATCGGACGACCATAACCACGATTTTGAACTTCAACGCGTCCATTGTTCACAAATGACCGATTCCTTGTATTAGATGAAGAACAAATGCGATTGTTGGATTTGTTTGTATAACGGCCAAATGCTTTAGCAATCATAACAAAGCCTTGTTTCAATTCATCAAAGGCATCGAGTCTTCATCGCCTTCACCTGTAAAGAGCTTGAGCGGTGTTGTTGTTGTATGGAACCAATTGATTTTATTGAGGTTGTTGCTCTGTGGACGGATCGAGAAGGTTTGATGGTTGCGCTTGTTTGAGGAGCGGGTCTGAGGAGCTTGTTGAGGAGGAATGTTTGTTTGAGCCCACAAAGCAAGTTGTTGATTGTCCGGAGTGATGGTGGAAGTTTGACCACGGAGAATCCTTTCCTTATCAACTTCTTTTTGGTGAGGCTTCTGATAGTCGTACAACAATCCGTAGGTAGCATGATGCATATCTTTAGCTTGACGGAGAAAATGACATACTTCTCCCATTCCGGACCAAGACTACTTGGGAACTTTGTGTTGATGCAATTGTGGTATGATGATATTGTGTTTGTCCAAATCATTAATGATACCGTTCTAAAAGCGATGATGATAAGATTCTAATGACTCTCCCGGTTCAATCATGAAGTGTTCATAAGCCAAGTAGATTTTGGATTCCATGTCTTCCTGATTGAGTTTGTGCCTTGTATAAGAAGATGAATCTGTTCCCACATTGCTTTGGCCGTCTTTTGAGCATCAACACTTCGAAGGATTGGATTGGGTAATCCTAAAAGGATGTATTGTATTGCAAGTTCGTCGGCTTCAAAGTGTAGAAGTTGATCACCCGTGAGTTCTCTGTTGAGCTTGCAATGTTGGTGACATCATCTCTTGGTGGAACAACATTAGGATCTCCGGGTGTAACGATAGTAGGCATCTGAAATGGACCTTCCATAATGACCTTCTTTAAAAACTTTCCATGTGGCTTCTTTAGATCACAAAACCTAAAGAACCGAATCACCCATTGATCATAATTACCGGGAGTGAGCATTGGAGGTCTATCAAGTGAGCCAGCTTCATGAATTGATTGTTGGTTGCTCAAAGCTTCACACATCTTGCCAAACCATGCCGGTTCCTTCATAGTATTCCTGGATGGATGTTGATTGTAGAAGTTTGTGTAAGGTTGTACTTGAAGACTAGGTGGTGGTTGAACCATTTGTGGTGGTGGAATTGCTCCAAGTTGTGGAGTATGTTGTTGATTAAATTGTTGTTGATAAATTGCTTGTTGATGATTCCATTGTTGATGTTGGGGACTTAGTTGTTGTTGTTGTTGTTGATTATAAGTGTAAGGAAAATAGTTAGAGTATGGTGGTTGTGACATGTTGAAAACTTGTGTTGGTAAAATGGATCTTTGTAGTCGAATGAACCTTTGTTGATGAAGTATCCTTAGGCGTAGAAATCACAATAGCCAAGTAGCACTTATGCGTAAAAACACCAAAGTTACGCGTAACAGTAATAGTTACGCGTAGATTTTAGCTTACGCGTAGTAAGGAAAAAAACAATAAAGTTATGCGTAAAACAAAAAGTTAGGCGTAGAAAACTTAGGCGTAGGATTACCTTATGCGTAAGCTAAGCTTGGCGAAGATAGATCTTATGCGTGAGGATTTTCTACGTAAGCTTTATGCTTATGCGTAATTTTAGGGTTTTATCCCAAGTGATCTTTTACACTATCACAGGGCAAAAGATATCCAAAGTCGACGTATTTTCAGGCTTATCCAAGCAAGAAAACACAAAGTAAACCACGAAACCTGGCCAAGATCAAACCTAGGATAAAGTTACGCGTAAGATTAGGGTTTTGTTACGCGTATCTTTACTCGTAAAAATGATTTTGCCCAAAGATGTTTCTAAACAAGATTTTTGTGATGAGATAGCTTCAATATCACAAAAATAATACAAAAGTGTGAAACTTGATGAGCCAAAACTCCTAAAACGTTACAGCGAGGATGAAACCCTCGTACAAAAACAAGCTTAAAAACTATGATCCACGCATATAGTTTGAAACTCTTTGCCAAAAACAGTTATTTTAACACCTTAAAACATTAAAAGTACAAAAATCTTGGATTAAAAAGTGTAAAAAATGTGTTTTTAATCGAACCAAAGTATCTCGTTAGCTTTACGCGTAGGACCAAAAACCCACTTCAAAAGCAACAACGATTCACCCAACTAGTAGGCGATTGATACCACTGTTAGGTTCCCAAATATGCAACACAAGTAACAATAGAAGAAATAGAGAAGAGATGAGATCGGTTGAACAACAAACCAAACACGTTAGATATTTTGGTTTGTTGTTGTTCCCTAGCCTTAGGCTTATATGCTTGACTGTTTAGATAGATGTGCGGTAGTTGTTGCCTTAGATTAGGTTGAACCGTTGCCTAGCTAAGAATAGACTTCTACCTCGACCTAGTCCGGGGTTGGCAACTGTTCTAGAGGTTGCCACGACAGTGCTGGACTAGATTCGCGAGGCCCGAGTAATCCTTGGATGCGGGATATGGTTGGTGATCTGGGTTGGATCGGTATGTGCAAACGGTATTTATCTATCTTAGGTCTTGCATAGCAAATCAAGTCCTACAGGTCCACTATGATTTTATTGAACTTAAACCTATGAACTCACCAGCGTAAGCTGACCTTTTAGCATGATTTCTCATGTATTTGAAAGATGTTTGGAATACGTGATCGGTGGAAGCTTGGCAAGAAGGCGGGGCTCAAGGATCATTTCTGACTCTGATAAACTTTGGGGACCTATTTTATTAAATCATATTTTGGGCCTAATATTTATACTTTTGGATTAAATGTTTTGAATACTTAAATTTGGGATTGGTTTTGAATGTTAAATGACTATCTTTTGCTATACTTGTGTGAGATACCAATCCAATAGTAACGCCCCGAAAACTTGATTAAGTCTTCCGCTGTACCGAGATTTGGGGGTGTTACACACTTACTACTCAATTTAAGTCATCTAACTTAAAGAACTGCAAATATGTTCATGTAAGGTCTGACTTTACATAAAGATTTACCTTTCCATCACAATCTCGCCAAGTTCCTACATGACGTAAATTGCAACTTCAAGTTTCCTTTAACTAGATGGCACTAACTTAATTTATAAAGGATACTAGTTTTGATTTATGGTGTCAAATCAAATATGTACAAAGATGTCATGCATTCATCTTGTAGCATAAATTTTAATAAAAAACTTTTTATTAACCAATTCATAAAGATCAAATTATCAAAATTTTGATTGAGGTATTGGTTTCGCCAATTAAGGAATTTACCTTTAATTATCGTCCATTACATCGTACTTTTGCATAAGTCTAAAGACTTAGTGTTTCGGATAATTACCACAAAAGTGGCTCATGGAATTAAAGCTAATTCGCCCTTAAGATGATTTTGTACTCATAGCCTACTTGGTAACTCCAACTTGACTCACAAAGAAGCGGAGAATTTGGTCAGTGCTGAAGCTATGACCTCCTTCTTTCGAATCACAATTTAATGCGCTCCCCTTCTTGTACCCCTCACATAGTCCGTCAAATTTGGGTGAGCCGTTCTCACTATTTGTACCAAAAGCATCAATCAACTAAACTTTTGAAAACTTAACTCTTCAAAACAAATCAAATTTCACCATTGTTTAGTCCGATTTATTTTTCTATTCAAAATTACCCTTTGCTTAAAACTTGTCACACATAATAAACAAACAAGTAAACAATAAAAAATAAATAACTAAAACAATGCGCACATAACTAACAATTAATACGTGTAAACAAGTAGCCACATGCAACTTATTGATAAAACCTATTAATAATCAATGTCTAGGTTAATTAATGTATATATTAACTAGGGCTTTCACTCGCACAATTGAAAGTGAGCCACATACATCGACGAATCGATTGGGTAAGCCATAATTAAAATATACCAAATTGCACATAATTGATTCATTAATATATTATTGGAGTCTTCTCCAATTCAAGATTTATCAAAACAAACATGTGATAAAATATCTTAACAATAAAAAAAAATTCAAGCAACCATCCATGACGAACATGCATGTATCATCATGGATATAACATAACAATTATTCAATTAAGTCACAAGATCGCATACAATTCCATGTCACATAACATATTATTCATGAATATATCACGTAACAAATATATTAATTCTAGGTTTCGATAAGGTTAACATAACAATTTAATATATATATATATAAACCCTAAAAAGAATTTAAAAGAAAGTGACTAAAAAAATTAGGGGTTCGACCCCAAAAAAAATTTAAGTCGATCCATAAAAAAAATTTAAACCAAATTAGGGCAAAAGCCCTAACCCTAAAACAAGAGTTTACATAATTATAACCAAAACCATAGAACAATCATATCAAACAACATACAATATTCGTTTTTTACGTGTTTAGTAATTAATTACTCATTAAACCTGTGACTCGTGATGCCACTTTTGGAAATATATATCATGACAATCAAATATAAAACACAAATACATCAAAGAATACATGCGGAAGCGTATATGAAAAATTAATGAATAATTAATTAACATAAATAAAAGTATGCATACCTTTATTAATTCTAGCTGAACAAGAATCAAATTCACAAATTAGCAAGTGATGAACCCTAATTAGGGTTTATAGGATTATAAGAATTACCCTTAACGATTTTGTAATTCAATCCAAGAAACTAACAAAAGTATGTTAGTACAACTTTCTTGTACACACGTACTAAATCAAATTAAAGTAATGCTAGTTGTAATCACACGAAACAATTTGGTTTTGGAAAACATGTGTGTCGACACCCTTGGAAGTGGTTGACCGAATTCAAGCAAAAAAACACACACAAACAATTTAGGTTTTTAGTTTATGAGTACAAGAGATGCAAAACCAAGACCCATAGCCTTGTATATATACTCAACATAACTTGGTGAACAAGTTGAGTTTGGTTTGGGTTGGGAAATCCCCTAGGCCGATCGGTTGTGTATCCCAAGTGGGATTCCGGAACCTTCCCAATATTTATTTTGCAATCTAGTCCTTTCCAATTACATTTAACGATCGTTAGTCCATTATATTTAATTAACTTAACGTCCGTTATATTATTTCGTGTAATTAATAAATAAATATAACATTTACATTTAATTATTAACTTTAATTCTCATACGTAACGTGCAATCCCGTGATCTTGAATTCGATCATAACTCACGACTATTAATTTATATCCATAAAACCAACATATATGATCTTGCGAAGAATCTCAAACACTTCTAAGTATTGTTGCCTTGCAAAGTTTATATGCATATATAATAAACCAACCTTTGTTGATATGTAGACCATACTTCGCAAGATCAATTTTACACTATATTAAAAAATAATTGCTAGCTTTTGCTTGTTAAAAATTCTTCCCTTAGCAAGAGATCTATGCAACTTTACATTACTACATTCGAAAAGAAATAATAAAAAGCACATTGGAGTCTATTTGTAACGACCGTTAAATCTGTTGACTTAGTATTGTATGAGCAGAAATGAAAGAATGAGCAACGTAATGAATAATCAATATAATGCTTCTAACATGGTTTTTATTTCTCGCAAGGATTAAATAACATCAATGAATCTCAAACTATAAACGGCATACAATAGTTTATCTCAAACTAAAACTTATTTTGCTTCTGACAAGTATAAAATCTTGATCAATTATTTTTGGAATAACTCGGGCCACAAGGATGGCAGACGCATTGACCCCCGTCACAATAAGAATCTTCCCTATGACACCAATAGTTTTTGCACATTTCATCATCCTGACATCCCCATAACAGTCGGCGGCCGATGCTAGAGGGTACACTTTGTCGTGGTATAGTTGGAATTCCTGGGTGGCATATGCAAGTGCCACTACTAGTGTCACACATAGAATCTTCTGTTCCACAAAACCTAGTACAATAATAATTATCAGGTGTTGGTGGACTTTCCTCATAATGGTTTGGGCTTGGGGGGCTTACACTCGGTGGTGGTGTGATATAGGCAGGTGTTGGTGGGCTTACGCTTGGTGGTGGTGTGATATAGGCAGGCGTTGGTGGGCTTACTCTTGGTGGGGGTGTTACATATGCCGGACTTGGAGGGGTTACTCTTTGCGGTGGTGGTGCATATTTCGGGTTTGGCGGGCTTACTCTTGGTGGTGGTGTTACATATTTCGGGCTTGGTGGGCTTACACTTGGTGGTGGTGTTGCGCAGTTTGGGCTTGGTGGGCTTACTCTTGGCGGGGGTGTTACATATGCCGGACTTGGCGGGGTTACTTTTGGTGGTGGTGGTGCATATTTCGGATTTGGTGGGCTCACTCTCGGTGGTGGTGTTACATATTTCGGGCTTGGTGGGCTTGCACTTGGTGGTGGTGTTGCGTAGTTTGGGCTTGGTGGGCTTACCTTTGGTGGTTGTGTTACATATGCCGGACTTGGCGGGCTTACTTTTGGTGGCGGTGATGCATAGTTCGGACTTGGCGGGCTAACTCTCGGTGGTGGTGGAGGTGTTACGTATTGAGGGTTTGGTGGTGGTGTTGCATAGTCTGGGCTTGGTGGGCTTACTTTTGGTGGCGGTGTAACATATCCCGGGCTTGGCGGGCTTACTCTTGGTGGGGGTGGTAAATACTTTGGGCTTGGTGGGCATACTTTTGGTGGTGGTATTGCATAGTTTGGGCTTGGCGGGCTTACTTTAGGTGGCGGTGTTAAATACTTTGGGCTCGTTGGGCTTACTCTTGGTTTTGGATATGTCGACAATGCTGCCAAAAAAGAAACATCAGCCAATCAAATTTTTTATACAATAAGAGGATATACAAATTGGACAAATGTATTTTTCAATTGACATGTGAGAGAGCTCAATTTTAAAATCGAGTTTTCTGATTGGCTAACTGAAAGTCAAAATTGGTTTTAGGTTTGTCAAAACACATGTCAATTGAAAATTTGAGCATTCTCACTTGTCAATTGTGATATGTAATGAATACAAGTGATTGCAGATATACGAACGACTCATGTTATTCATTTTTATGAGATCAAGTAGAGAGATACGCAAAATACTTTTTTTACTAATGGCGTTTAATAACGATTCATATTATTCCTCTTCATATTTTATATCCCGCGCGTGGACGGATTTAAAGATTAATATATATTAACACAATATGAAAATTTTGTGTAAAAACTCAAGCGTGCAAATGTTTTGTAACTATATAAATATAAAAGATTTATAAAATTTACAGAAAACCAATTTAACAGCCTTGCGTATGCACAGGGTTATACACGAGGTTAAAAACTAGTACTATAATATAGATGATTGATAAATTACAAACGTGCAAAAATGATGATTTATTTCGCATTTATAAATCATGAGTGTGTAAAATGAGTTTTATTTGTTTCACATTTTTATATGTGAACATTTAGATCTAAAACACAAGAAAAAATGACTGAAACAATAAAGAATAGCTGCATGCCTGGTGCAAATAGGAAGATGGTCCAGAAAGCAATTTTGAAACAAATATATGCCATACTGAAAGATCTTTAATACTTGGTTTGTGTGTAAAGAATCAAGTTCATGTTGTTCATATTTATAAGCAAGAAAACATAAACAATTTATTTGCACTTTTCTGCAATGAAAACGAAACGCACCATTAACTAAACTTGCTTAATTACAGAATATTTAATTGGGTTTAACTGATGAGTTATAAGAGCAATGCAGATATAAATGTTACTCCAAATTTTGTCACCATTATTGACCGGGTAAAATTCTGTTATGCTTTTGAAATAGAAACAAATGTTCGTATCTCCAATACTAGCAGGTATCTGCACGTTGCAGCCGCGGGTATCATACAACTAAAATTTTTAGCGAGAAATATTTTTCATTTTCTATATTTTGCAATACAATAGCTTTATGGATGACGAAAATTTTAGTATTGAATAATTTTAAACACTAACAAGTTAACTCATATAAAAATTGTTGATTATCTACGTAACGTTGTGGAAATACAGAGGCAGTAGATGATATATTATGAAGGTATGAGGTTAAAGTAGCTAACAATTGGCCGTAGTCGCAAGTTATCTAAAAAACCATAGCGAACTTTAAAAAACACATACGTCATGTTAAGAAATTCAATTCTTTAAAAATACACCTTATAAGTTTTTTTTTTACACTTATTTAAATTATTAACCATGTTTATTATATTTATCTCACATAGGTAGAAGATAAAAGTAAAAAAAGTACTTATAAAATAAAATTAAAAAAATGTTAAAGAAATCATATGAGGTAAAATAGTTATTATTATTTAAAAAATCGTCCGATTTTATAAAACACAGTTTTTAGTTTTTTTTATTGTAAGTTTTATCAATAAAATTCTAAAATGTCAAAATGTTATTTCACTTTTACAATTTAATAATATTTTTCGAACATTTAATTTAGTGTGCATTTTGAAACTCTATTTATTTAATAATATATTTATATTGAAAATGATGGTACATTTTGTCTTATATAGGTTTGTATAGTACGCTTAATAACTTATATTTTTTCATTTGAAGGGTGTTTTAATAATGCAATTAATTGTAATTGACTTGTCACAATTTTAAATTTGCTATAATAAGTAAGTGTGTTGTCTTAATATTTTAAGATATCATTTTGGAAAAGTCTCAATTAATTTATAAAGTAGTATAAATATGTATAAAATGCGTGGAATCATATAAATCAACACTTAGGGCCCGTTTGGTTTGTTAGTTGGAATCACTATAACTATGGGATTGATAAAATGATGGAATCGGTATAAGTATGATAGATCAAAAAGTGTTGTTTGGTTAATAAAGTTGGGTTTTAATAATATTTAAATTATAAATAAATAAAATAAATGTTTATGTCTCCATTTGTTTTATACATTGAAATTTGACATAGTTGATGTTGACGTTTCTCAAGATTAATAAAAAATATTTTAAATGCCATAAAGTAGATAGAATTATTAATTGCCGTAGTCACAAATTGGATCAAGGGAATCAATTTTGCATTCCTACTGTGAGAGTGGTATGACAAAAAAACAATTATCCGGTATCCACATTCCCACAGATATATACCAAATACATACAATGATTGTCATTGTCATTCTTTTATTCCTATAGGTGTATACCAAACGGGCCCTTAGGACTTTGCACTTTCGCATCCTTTGCTGTGAAAAATCGTCTAATTTTAATAAAACACAGTTTTTAGTTTTTACGGTAAGTTTTATCAAAAAATTCTAAATATCTATATGTTGGTTCTCGAGACATTCTTACGATTAAATAATATTTTTTAAATATTTAATTTAGTATGCATTTTAAAAGTCTATTGATTTAATAATATCTTTACATTGAAAATGAGAGTACATTTTGTGTCATATATGTTTGTATAATAAGCTTAATAATTTATATTTTTCATTTAGGGGGTGTTTTAATAATGTAATTAATTGTACGTTGACGGGTCAATTTTTAAATTTGCCATAATAAGTAACGTGTAAAAACGGACAAAAACGTTTAAAAACTGGCGAAAACGTGCAAATACGGACTTAAAGGTGTAAAAACGGACGAAAATATCTAAAAACGGATAAAGACGTGCAAAAACGGATGAAAATGTGTAAAAACGGACGAAATAGGGCAAAGACGGACAAAAACGTGCAAAAATGAAAGAAAACGTGTAAAAACCGACGAAAACGTGTAACAACAAACGAAAACTTGAGAAAACCAAATTTTAAGTTATTTGCTAACGGCCGTTAGTATAAAGGACTAACGATGCAAGTTTATTTTAGTCATATGGGTGAAGTCAGATCAAAATTTGAAAGTACGTTGGTAAAGTAAGGTAATTAAAAAGTAAGTGTTTCAACTCGGCAAATTAAAGAAAGTAGGTTGTATTTTATGGCGTTTACCCTTTATGTTATTGTTCCTTGCAAGGTGCATAATAATGCATTCTAAACGAAACATTGTGGACCACGCTATAAAAAATTTAAAAATTATATAAAATCAAGCATGTACTCACATGATGCGGCGACGGATACCTGTAACTAAAACTTCCTCGAAGACATATAACACTATAGCAAAAACTTTGGACGACTATCATGTAATTAAAAAACAATATTAAAGAGTTGATTCTAAATACATTGTTTGAGTCACATCACTTGATACTAATGTATATATAAGTTAATTCAAGTAGAATACAATAGATGACTAAAAAAGATGTTGCTATGTTTTTGAACTAATTGAATTATATTTAACATACACTTTTAATGACTTATAACAATTTAGTTAACTGAAATAAATATTGCTACCCTATAGTAATTTTTATAAACGAACATCTGACATATAATATTGAAGTAGCCAAAGTTGATGGAGCCTATTTGACCACAAAAAACCTTACGATGTTAATACACATCGCATCTCATTAACTACTTGTTTTCCTGTTTTCCTGTTTTCCCGTTTTCTTCCTTATTATCTTTAAGTTACTTCTACATGTTTAGTTATATGTTTGTTCATTTGCTCTTTTTTAGTGAGGGGTATTTGGGTATATAGGATAGGATGTCATAAATACGTTTTACACGAAAGCATAGAAGGAGCAGCTTTTTTAATTTTTGCACTTTGAAGGTCTACAAACGCTAATTATTGATTATCAAAAGTCTTTTGGTAAACACGAAACACGGGTTTTATGCGTTTTTATATGGTGATAATTAGATAATTTAGACCCAATCGCCCGAACACCCCCTTAGTAGAAATTTTGGTCTTCATCTTTATTTTAAAAATGAGAATACATTTTGTGTTATATTGGTTTGTGTAATAAGCGTAATAACTTGTATTTTTTAAATTTTAGAGGTGTTTTAATAATAACACTAGTTATAATGCCCGTGCACGCACGGGGTTTTGACATAAATTTTTGATCATTTATTAATACCGAATATGTATTGTCTTAAGATTGTTCACAAATTAGATACCTTATTTTGTTGCATTAATACCGAGTATATTTCTTAAAATTTATTGTTTTTAACATTGTAATTGCAACTTTTGCCTAATGATGTTTTATGGGTTGATATGTTTTTGTTACGGGAATTGATTTGCACACTTTAGAATTTGATTGAGACACTCTATTTGTCCATTAAATACTTGTACAATATTAAATACTTTGCTTCAACTGCTTATACCTTGAGTGTGTAAATACATTAACTTTTTTGAGTGTGCAAATCATTAGCCTTTTGTTATAGTTACATACTCCAAAAGTTACTTGTACATGACTTTTGTTTTTCTATGTTAGCATGTTGGCATAAGTATAATTTTAATTAGTTTATAATTGGTCAAGTTTTAAATGCATTGCTTCTAGATTTTAACGGGTCAAGAGAACATTCGAATCAAACTTTTTTCTTTGAATCTCTCCTTAATAACTGATCAACATCTTCCTTTAAATAACAATGTTTCATCACATGATCGATTAATATGAATGGGACATATATCAATTTGAAATGAAAAACAGTTCAACATTATAGTAACTCTCGCATGTAAACAACAAAGTGTCTTGAGTAATATCACAAAGCATGGGAAGAAACAGTTTTAAAATTAATGGTAACTCAAGTAGCTTCTATATCCTCCATGCACCTACGCAACCATATCTAGAGCTAGCAAACATCTGTTGTAAGCTATTTAAAAAAGAATTTTTTTGTGTGCTAAAGCTTCATTTTCCTGAACCTACAATAAAGTCACAACCCCAACTAAGCTAGTTGATGTATATGCCGTGAGTGTTAAAAAAATGTTTGACTTAAGAAAATAAGAGTAAAATCACATAACTACTTACGATATACATATAAACATAACACACCATTACATGTTTATATGATCCTGAAATTCTTAAACACTTTTTCCATCCGTTATACAATTGGCTGCTGGCAAATTATCTTGTGAACCTTGTCCACAATGTAAAAACAAAATAACAAATGAATGGTTGGACCAAGGGTCGTTGCTCAGAGTGTTTTGAATTAGTATAATGTCGAAGAACCTGAAATACAGCATATATATTGTTGCATTATGGGTATCTCATTTACATAAAAAAAGAAGCCAATAGACATGCTAAAGATGGATCTACTCACAAGTCCAAGAAAATTTGCAAGTTTTTCTGGATATCTTCATCCAACAAACTTTACTTGCGATTCTTTTTGTGTTTCTTTGATGCATTTAATCATGTTGTTGAGGCAGCATGTTTTAGTACAATATCGGGTAAAAGACTATTCACCAAAATAATAATACATTAATAATCACCTATAAGCAATTTGCAAGAGAGGTTAGATGGTCAGCTAGAAACATTGTATTAGAACTGTGTGGATCAGGCAAAAGCTTCAATTCCCAAATCGTGCCTATCCTTGAAACATATTTTAGTAGAGGAGCCCATGGTACCTAATATTTCTAAGTCCAAATGTCTTAGAAAATGAATATCATGTATAGTATGTGGCATTGTGTCTTGAAAGCCCCGCCTAGTTATTGTATTATAATCATGTTTGGTATGTGGCATTGTGTCAGGCCCCTTTACATTATTTGGAATGTGGTTCTTGCATTACAACAATCACGATTAAAACCCCGACAATACCCTTCGCAAAACCATGTAATATCATTTTCTTTCATCTTTGATAACTGAGACTATTAACCCTAACAATATTGCTAGTATTCGCTAGTATAAGTCCATGATCTAATGCCTATTGATTATATATCATTACATTTTACAGGAACCTTAAATCTAAATACTTTAACTATTATTTGTAAATTTTCACTACATAATTCATTAGTTTCTTGACCACAATAAGAAAAACTTCGCCGCTTAGTAGTTTTTCCAACGATACTGAGTTATCTTCTTCTCTTGATTAAAATTCTCTTTTAATGCAAAAGAAAGTACAAAATGGGTACACTTATACGATCCATAAATGCGAGTAAACTTACTTAGATGTCGATTCAGTACCTTGAATGCATGACGTTGTGCATATCTCGACTGGAAGCATAGGCTAAAGAAAAAGACAACACATACCTAATTTTGGATTGTTGCAAACATCTTTAATTACCCATCCTTCATGTGAATGATTATGTCAAATCCGTTTTAACTTCTTGTCCCACTGTCTTAGACAATCGCACCAGCTTATTCGAAACAGAGCATTATAGCGCATTCGGTTCCCAATGTTATATACCTGATTTTAAATTCAGGAGGCTCTTTAGCAACGCTCATGTATTTGGTTGTTCTAACTAAAATAAAGAAGTCTGTTAGAGACCTCATTGTCAGTGTCATAGATATAAATTTGCAAAAACCTTGGATTTTGATCCGGTGATGAACAGAAAGATCCCATCCAATGCGAAATTTATCCTTCAACCTTGAAATACATAAGGCCCTCATTATTAATCGAATCATCCACATTAGCCCCAGAGGAATGCATGGCGAACATCGTGTTGTAAGCACGGATGTTCTCCATGAAGTGCCTATCTTTGAAGAGTTCTTTAATGATCTCTGGAGGATCTCTTGGAAGTGGTGGTAACCTAACCCGACCACCTCTACAACATCGGCTTTATTAAATCCTTCCATTAGGAGAATAACCTTTGAAGCGCTCCGCGATACCAAAACTCAACATGACAATACTCACACACTTGATCACAGTCTCAAATCCAAATCCAAATACAAAGAAGCGGTTCTGCCAAAATTAGCAAATTAATAAACACGCTAAATAAAAGAGAATCATGCTATAATAAATGATAAAAGGGTAATGTGTGTAAAAAAAATACCATATAAAGATTATTGGTCACGGTTGTTTGCGTCGAACTTGGTGTGTGAAGAAGATGGGCCTACGAACATCAGAACAACTTGAGGTGTTGAATCTTGAAAGTAAGATAGTCGTGTCGAGGATCGCGGTCTTGAAGATGGTTGAATTGGTGAGCTTTTAACAACAGGTGTTGAGGTATTTGTAACTTGAAAGAAAGAGAGCCTTCTAAACACCCTCGGTCAGAACGTAAGTGTAATTGGTGAGCAATCGTGAACACTTACACCTAACGCTTAGCAGATTTTTGCGAAGATGTTCCTTCGATGCGCGAACATAAAAAAAAAAAGATGTTAGTCTAAACATTCTTCAGGTGGAGCGGCTACTTTCATGCCCAAATTTAGAAGTCTTTCATCTACCATACTCATTTCCATGACTGATTCATTAGAATTTGGAGTGCGAAGCTCACTGGAAGATAAGATACTCGAAAAAAAATAATGTCCATCTGTAACACCCCAACCCGACAAGGGTAAATATGTTACAAATACAATTTCATATCAGAACCTTAAGTACTATACAATAGCGGAAGCCTTTACAAAACTTACAAAAGAAAATATAAATATCTTAATAATCAAAATAAATCTAAGATCCCTATTTCAAATCTTGCTCTCATCTCCACTCTCAACCCAAATCAGCTATCCCATAAGCTCATCTCTAATGCTTAACACCTGCCGCAGAAAAGAAAATGTGGCTGAGCTTACAAAGCCCAAAGGAAGATATAAGCGAAACGAAAACTAAACAAAATAGAAATACGAAATAAAACAAAGAAACGAATAACGAAGTCACAACGGAATGAGATCAATGAATCATTGAAGATTTCTTGGACACACAATCATATCAGAATCAGGAAGAACAAATATATTAAGAACAAACACATATCACATTGATGGCACCAACGCAAACGCCTCAAGAAAACCAAACATTAACTAAAGGTGAATTTCGAGTACATATGAGCCAAACGAAATATCAAAAGGCTAACGGAAACAATTTCTAGAAAGTAAACATGGCATTCATACAAATCAATTAATCTTCATTTAACACACTTAATCCAATATTGCGTTAGGAATAGCAAGCCAAATCATGGCCACACATGCAAATAGAAAACATAGTAGGAAAACTATAACTAAATAAGCAAAAGACATAGCATAGCAATTAGCAAATTATCTAAACAGATATCATAATTAAACCATTTTCCAAACCAAAACTTAATATTAATAGAGTCTAAACATGGCGGATCAACATAAGGTATATTACCCTAACGGATAGGCAAAGTTCACCGTGATTAACTAACAATCATACTTACTAAACTTTCATGATACTCACTTTCACACTAGCACATTCATCTCACAGATCAACGAATTCACATAACGATAAACTAACATAATATCGATGACGACCGCGAATCATATTGAAAACATATTAATCATATCCTAGCATAGTAGACGGTAGTCACTTAAACATACAAAAGCATAACCACATATAATAACATATAATAAGCCTAGCACATAATTATAAACACTTGACCATACCGAATCAACATCGAATACTTAATACGTAAATAACATAAAGATTTAGTTAACTACCACGAGCCCTCAACATATCATATCAAAAATATCTTTCTTATTCAGAAGGTAACCTCATAAACTAATTGGAGTAGCTAGCTCCAAGAATTTTGTGAAGACGCAGTATTGCAATACCGACATCATTCACCGAAAACATATCGATAACGGATCGATCTAGGATGCATCCATACCCCAAAGACGGATAGTGGCCATACTATCAATAAACGTATAACGGAAAGGACGCAAGTGTAACATCACTCATGCCTAGAGTCATGTCGAGGTGCATCATCGACACGGACATGGAACCCCCATGACTAGTGAAATATTGGCTCGGGTATCAAACTAACTTAGGTCAAACAGATTTGTCATAAATGGCACAGATCAAAATCAAACACAAAGTTCAACGATGACATATCGATAACTCATATCATAAGGTTCACATTCAAATATTCGAGGTCAAGTTCATATTACAATCACTAATCATATGTTCATAATTAAACCTAGTAAGGTTCAACAAATGTGCATATCAGAATCTTCATAACACAAGTTCAAATCAGATATTGCATGGTTCAATAAAACGAAGTTCAGATAAACAACGTGATCAAACAATCGAAAGGGTTCATAGCAATGGCATCGGAAACCCTAATAAGTAAAATAGAAAAGCTAACGAGAAGAACGTTATAAGGAACCTTTACTGAAAAGGTCAGAATATCTGTACCTTAACGCAAATGAGAGGAAAGCAAACGAATGAGTGAATCACGAAGATATAACGTCACGTCTCCTCCAACGAATCTACATGAATTACGTTTCGTATGATAATTATTAGCTCATTTAAGTCATAACGGATTTATCGCTTATATGAATCGTATTAATATTTTAAGAGTTATTAAGCGTATTCTCATTTTTAGTAATGGACCGAATTAAGATACTTTAGTGTAATAATTTTTAATTAGCCAAACTTAGGAGTTACAAATGATAAATGGCAAACTTAAATGTTTAATAAGACAATTTTCTTATTTTAGGGCTTTATTAGATCATAATTTAAAGTATAGGGTTTACATGGTAAATATCTCAAAGTGTAGGGTTACAAGTGTAATTAACTTTAAAAGTCCTATTTTATCTTCCAAAATATTCATGCATACGTTAAAATGAAAGAATAAGTTTTTATTTTTCACATTATGATCGATCACTTTTAAGATCGCCGTTCAAATGACTAACATTTACTTACTAAGTGATCATACCTTACTTACTAACACCCAACTATCCCTACATGCTTTCAATATACAAGATGACCCAACCGTTTTTCCCGCGATTAGCTTCAAAATTCAACCCACAAGACGTGTCTTACATATACTATATTACTTTTATGATTCTTTTATCGGTTTTAATACCCTCATTATTTGCATTATGATAAATATCCTTGCTGTACAACAAACTACCACTTTGCATGTAAAAGGGTCACGCATGAGTAAGAGTATGGATCTTAATCATTTGAGGAAATCATGTAATATATTCACTGGCCTTAATTTTGATCCCATGTCTTCTTCATCATTGTTTTAGTCACTATCATTCACGAATCATTTGTTAGCAATACTTCAGTTTGGTTTTTCGTATCATATATTTCCTTGGTGTGACCCTATTATTGTCGAGATTTCCCAACCCAAAACAGGTGCTGGTACGCCACATATAATCATCAAAACTAAGCCTTAAACATGCCCCATTCGACCAATTAAAACCAACCATGTACACAAGTTTTAAATCTATTTATTTAGCTTGACAATAACAATGTAATAAGTATGTCGTGAGGTCCAAAAATCAGACTCAAAATCAGTTTGTGAAGCTTACATTTAGTTGACATATATGAGTTTATTACATGATTTTATGTAACCTGCTACTTGCTTTAACCTTAGCCTTGTTTTAACAATTTATGTTACATGTTATATGATATTAAAGCAAAAGATAGTGACTCTTTCTCACGCCGAATGCAGAAAAACAAAAGGGAGGACGGGAGATAATGATACCTTTTAGCGCGTAAAGAAGAGGAAGAGAACTGTGCTAAAACAGCGAACCAAGCACCCTCTGTGCCTTAATACCCCACGCACTAAAAACCAACCAAATGCCCACACCTGGCTTGAACTCACTCGACGCCAGCCACCACCGACCAAGACACCAATACCCAAGAAAACTTCAGACAAATCTCGTGAACCCAAACCCTTGTTGGAACCTTTTGAGCCGACAGAAAGTGGAGAAGGAGGGGATTTCTTTTTGCCAGAATTCTTCTTGGGAGGCTAGGGTTTTGGTGTGCTTCAATATTGTGGAGCGTAATAAAAAAAATAGGGGTAGGGGATATACTGGTTGTGTTTAGCCGAACCAAAAGAAAAAAAAAAACATGGGCCAAGAACCAAACTTAGTTGGGCTTCAATTAGGTTGTAAAGTTTATGTAAAACTCAGCCAATGTACATGTGTTTTAACGTTTACAAATTAATCTTTTGTGATCTCACGCGACGTTCTCCAATTATTCGTAAGGTAGGTTAAAATTTATATTTTGATGAGCAGTGACATATTATACGTATTTATACATATTACACTTGAGGGCAAAATAGTCTTTTAACGTGTTTTAGATTTTCGGGTTTTACACCATCTGAGCCTCATCTCTATTAGTCAATACATATTACCGAAGGCCTCTTGGCCTAGCGGTATGTGAGTGGCCCATCAACCTAGAAGTTGTGGGTTCAAGTCTCGTTGGAGACATGTGAGATAGAATTTGGATATTTTTTTTCAAATAAATTTGTTTTGGCAAAATCACTCTAAAACGATGTAATTCTTTTATTATATAAAAGATGACTGAATGCATACCTAAGATTAGATTGCACAGCCAAAACCTTCTCCGCCATATGCACGCCAACAATATCCATCATCCACTATATCAACCTCATTGGTCCTAATGACAACCCCATGGTATGTTTCTTGGCCAACTAACCCCCATGGACCATCCAAAGCGTCCTTCCAACCAACTTTTGTAGCTCAAAAAGAGTTAATAACACCTACCCTTAATGCGTAATAAGTATAATAACCAATCTAAATGTTCTACTATATATTTTTGTGTACACGTAAAACTCAATCATAGTTATATACTCTTGAGTAAAATCGAGCTAATGTGTGCTTATAGTCATAATTAATTTCTAAAACAAAGATACGTAGCACAAGATTCTTCAAACTTGTAGATTTAAAGATAAAGAGGGAGTTTGGCATTGCACTTTGAAAGATATTATATGAATAATCCTATTCTAAAGTCATCAATCCGTTTGAAGTTTTACTTATAATAAAACTGATATTAAATTACTAACTACCAATAATTACGGACCCAATAATCGCTTTAAATTCTTAAAAAAGGCCATAACTCACATGTAGATATCTAGTTATCACAAGCGAGACTGTGAAAGCAAATCCACTTTAAACATGTTTCTCCATCTAAAAAAATTCTAAGAGTTACAACATAGTAGCCTTAATTTTACGCAGATGATGCACATTTTATACCTATTAGCACCAATAGATTATATAAATATATCGCTAAATGCATATATATATACATTAAGGTTCCATTCCTATTAATACCAATCAGATTATATATAGTCTAAATTAACACCCATAAACATGTGATAATGAATATACGCACTTAAGCCCAACATCCTTGTGTCCAACGGAGTAACTAGTCAAAGTATATACAAAGTCTATAAAGTCATAGCCACAGACCCACAATATAGCAAAACAAATAAAATCAACTGAATAATGTACCTGCGTTTGATCTTTGGAACCTTAGTTTTGAATCAACTTCATGCCTGAAATACAACGAAAAAAGTTTTGAATCAATTGAATGAAATTGTAATATAATACTTGAAACATAGTAAATAGTTTTACAGGAGTCATAGCCACAATATCTACATGAAGGATATTGTATTATTGTTGTATCAAATCAATCCAAAAAAGCACAAAACTTAAACAAACACAAAACGAAAAAACCACAAATCAATCAAACCAACAACAAAGAAAAAACACAAATATCATAACAACCCACAAATCCTACCCAACCTTCCAACCCACCAGTAATTACTTGCTTGACTTCTGATCAATAAATTACTTATCTTACAATCTAAGACACACACACTCTTAAAGTTAAGGTTATTGACGACATGAGTTATGGGAATTAGGTTCTAAACTAAGAGATGGAGTTGTACAAATGTTCTGGTTAAAGAGGGGAATCAAGAACATGGTGGTTAATCTATATCCTCGAGAGTTAGTTCTTCAGTTTGCTTGAATTGTTTTGATTTATGGTTTTGGTGTATTGAGGGTTAGAGGAGAAGTAGAAGAGCACATTGAGTGAGAAATTGGGGGAAGTTTTATTATTTTATTTTAATTTTCTAAGATTTATATTAATGCTGTTTTTATAAATTAACATTTGGGGCACTGAAGTTTCAAAAATCACATCCGCTTTTTAAACTTTTTTTATTTTGATTTTTGACACATATAACTTTTATGGTGATTTTCTTATCATGAGTACACAAAAACGAATTTATAACTTTATTTAGCAAATCTGGAAATATATAAGCTTTTTTATATAATATTTTTTAAAAATAAAAATAAAATTTATTTAATTATTACCAAATAAAGAATGAATTGATTTTTTTGAAATGCAAAATTCCCACTAGGGGTTTTGTTTTATTATATAAAAGATTGATTAAATGTTGACCAGTCAATTATGTTTTTGTCTTAGTGTATTACTAGTTATAATGCCCGCGCACCCGCGGGGCTTTTTCTAAAATTTCCATTAATATATTTTTATTTATTAAAAAACAAATAGCTTATTTTTTTTGTTTTTTGTTTTGATTATTAATTTTGATTTATAGTTATGTTTGATGTACATGGTAAAAGTTCATATATAGTACTTTAATAGATGAGACATCTTTATATACAAAATTTAACTACCGCATGTTGTGTGTGTATCGATATTTTTGATAATTAATTTGCTAATAAAAGAATTTTGATAACTTTATTCTTCATTTCCATTTATTTCTTTGTCAATAAGACGTTCAAGCATATTGTCCCATTATGTCAATCACAAATTGTTAATCAAGCATTAATGATACTACATACCCCAACCTATTATCACATTCACATTTATTTCCTACTATAATCGGTTTGTTAAGATGTTGGTTATCACCAAATTATGCGATCATGGCATAAAAGATCTATTTATTGTATACCATTTTATCGCAGTACCACGTTCACCATGTGGTCTCTATAGGAAGCTTCAGATAGCCACTTACAGTTAATTTGCATATAAGATCTATTTGTGTTTTTAGAATTTTGTAACATTTGTCATGAAGAATATCAAGAGCGAGGCATAAATGCTCGTATACTAAGTACCAAACGATATGAAAAGCCTACGAAGGTGTGCACACGGGTCTTCAAGTCCCAAGAAGTAGTTTCACCTAGTTCTCCATCGATATTCGAAAATGTCCTATCTTTGGAATCAATCTAATTAGGAGAAAGAAAGAAAAATACCACATTAATATATTCGAAAATGTCCTATCTTTGGAATCAATCTAATTAGGAGGAAGAAAGAAAAATACCACATCAATAAAATAAACGGCTTAAAAAAGGCTTGTTTTATATCGAGAAGCTAATGAACAAATACAATCAGTTTCAAAGAATTTTTTTACTAAGATTCATACATATATATTTGTACATTGATCGACTTTCCCCACTACAAAAGATAGATCAACAAAATAACTCACTAACTCAGCTAAAAGAAAGAATAACTCACCTACTTAAATCTCATCAGTGATGAGTATTATGAGTTAAAAATATATTAGCAAGACAAAACATATCGTCTTTAGAATTGTTGGTTACTTGACCTATTTCCATGTATCAAGTAAGTGTATATCCCAATCATTTATAAAACTCAAAATCTTACCATAAGAACAACTATTATTCAATATTCTTGGTTACGTGGCCTATTTCCATGTTGTTAGTTCACTACGGAGAGAATGACAACATTATAGACAAAAAATAATAAGATACCTAAAAAATAATATCAGATGCATATTCTCTAAAATCTACATCTTGTCAATGTGGTCGTTGTACCATCTAACATCGTTTAAATTCTTAAATTTTTAGCATGTTCCTCTTAAGTCCATCCCTTTAGCCAAACTAATTATTTCCTGAAATAATAAAAAGGATGATATTGTAAGAACTCTTATGTTTGAAGCTGTTAATGGTTCTTAATGTTGAGATTTATATGGGTACAAAAGAGACATAAATTAGCAAATGACTAAACAGAGGTATAATATTTTCAAAACTGCAAGTTCTTATTATGCTGCACAAACATGTTAAGACATCTTACTAATCGAAGGTACACAGGTTTCCTCTCGTAAAATCATTGTACCAACAAAACAACCCACATAAACCATTTACCAACACACTAAAACAATAATAGCATAATCAGGATTCAATAAATCCCATAGAATATTCAATGTATATGTATTACAAATATATTTTATTAGTAAACTATACTGATTAACAAAGATCACCTTTTTAAGATGCTTATAGCATAAAGCAAAACAACATTAAGTAGTTTAAAAAAGCAATCCCAAATTTCCCCTAATTGAGCAGTTTCATTTAGCAAATCCCAAACAGCCCTGTATGAGTAGTTCTTCCATATCGTTTGCAACATCTCTTTTAAATGCCCCATCTCCTTACCCTAATAGCCAAACTGTAGGGCTAAGGATATACACTATTGCTTATAAGAAACTACTTATTTGTTTATTGCGTTTGTGTCCAAAAAATTCAAGGGTGTTTGGATAGCTAATTTACAATGAATTTATGACTATATAAGTGTGAAAAACAACCTCAATAAGCAACTTAAAACTATTACTTCAATATGCAGTAAACAATATAGCAGTTTTAATAAGGAATCTTAAACACCCTTTTATACACGGTCCCGATATTTGCTACTAATAAATCACTACAAAACGAAATGAGCAATCCCAAACACCCCCTAAATGCGATCACTATAATGATATATTTGTCCGCTGAGATATTGGCCATTGATATACTCACCTCGGCAGAAAGAATAAAATTTAGACCCATGTTCAGCCTTTCTTCAAGATAAGTGGATATATGTCCATCTGAACCGATCTTTCCTCCAAGACGAGTCTGCCAATATGAAAATAAATAAATTAAACATAATATAAAAAATAGGAGAAATTAAATTAGTCTCGACATATAAAATATAATATTCAGTGCCTTGAAGCCAAATAGCATAAACAGTTCAAGATGCTATCGGTAGTTCAATATGTGCAGATAGAATTATGTAACATTTTGTATTGTCTACATTCCAAACACCATGTTTAAATATTTATGTAATAGCGAAAATTATTAGTTACTGGATCCGGACAGAATGCCCCATGGTCATCTAGAACAGATTTGAATATCAATTGGAAATATCACTTTCCGTATTGAAACGGTGTACCACGATGTTCCAGGAATACTATTGTACCCGATTGGGGCATGATTGTCACTGGATCACATATCACGGGTACTCTGGTGTACCATGTGACTATAAATCTCAGCTATTAACTCTATCGCTAGACTTTAGAAAAGTTTGCTTTTACATTATACATGGGGTCCTCAACGATTTATAAAAAAATATGCACCCGCCATCACCAAAGGATGCTCACAGGAAACAGATGTAACGTATAAAAGAGGCATACCTTCAAAAAAAGTATGTTTGAATAATTATCAACATCAACTAAACTACAGGTTCAGGAGGTTAAAATTGAAAATTGAAATCATTGAAGACAATACTGGTGTGGTTGTGATGAATTTTATTTCAAAAGAGTAACATGGAAGATTTCTAGCAATTACCTAACGAAGCATATAATCATAGCCAAAGCTGGCAGTGGCCTCTCTTGACGTGTAATTGTACATTAAATTGGATGCCAAAGAAACCTATAGAAAAGATGATAGCTTTAGTATAATAATCAGGTTATGAAAAATCCCTTGTTTCAATTGTAAACAAAAATAAATGAGCATCTTACTTTTCAGTTTTTCTAACACTTTATGAACATTCCAGTGCTACCAATCTGTCCAAATAAGAACCTGCAAGAAAGAAAGGAACTTGATTTAGCACTAAGAAACGACAATAGTAACTTTAATCCATTTACTTATAAACAGGTCAAGCTGGGTGGTGTTTATCTCAAATAGTTTTAATGGGTCAAATTAAAAAAAAATTGCATGAAGAAGATGGGGCATACAGCTTAAAAGTATGGCTGTAAATTCTGCAAAAATAGTGAAACACATCACGACTATATATTGGATTAAAGTATAAAGTGGATGCAGATTTAAGATTAAAAATATGTGTTCACCATCACAGAAATTCACAACAGTTACAAAAGCTAAAGTTGTTTCCATACTCAAATCCATAATAGAGCTTCTTGTTTCTCTTCTTAGATTTTGCAAGTGTACTTTGTCCTCTAATTCGCATGGGACAGAAACATCGTTCAAATTCCTATTTGCAAGATCCAAAATATTATGTTGGATGCATAGAAATCAAGGGAGAACAAATGAAAAATAAATCATAGCTTCTAATAGTTTTCCAAAGTACATCAAACTTCCTTTCCCATGTAGGATCAATTTATCAATTTCGTGGAGAAGTATGTCTGATGGTTGGTGAATCTTGGTATTTAATAATTGAAAAGTAAACACACCTAGACACCTATAACAATGCTTTGCTTTTCACTTTCACCAACAATATTGACACATTTTGAGGTAATAATATCATAACTACCTAAATTAACCCATTATACCATTGGATAATTAGAATACCTAAATATACAATATATACAAAATATATTATATTATATATATTGACACATTAAACCAATCTACTCATGAATGCAGGATTTAGATTTACGTCACTTTTAGCGAGCCAAACATGTAAACAATCAGTTAACATGTCACTTTAAATTTGCCCCCATTTATAATGAGCAACCAGAAAAACCTATAAACCACATAATATACTAAACCAACTCATTACACATTAAATTTACGTGCCTGGATGGTAATATAAGTTGAATAATGGGAGAATTTATTGAGGGCTCGAACGGGTCACCTACAACCACTATTTTGTACATGTCTTAAAACAACTTATAATGACTATGCGTTAAATAATTTTACAAATACCATACTAATATATTCAGAGATATTTGTATGATTGCTTATTAAGTTTACCTGCTTCACTTTATCCTAGTGAGATAAACGAATTTCTCTATCCAAACTTCTTGAAAAAATACACGTTGAAGACATAAGCCCATTCTTCCCATGGCCTGAAAGTTTGATCTGCAATAACATCATATATCAATACAAATGGAATGTAAATTAAATAATTTCGAAGTTAAATAAGGAAGTGAGATTACAAATGACGTAAGAACCAAAGAATGAGGCGTGCCTTACACTCCATACTTATTCTATCAAAAATAGCTCGAACAGCCCCAACTACAACTGCAGGGAAGGCTCGTCGAAGAGACTATTAAAGCATTGTGGTTAATATATTATTTATTCTTTATTTATAATAAAACCTTACAAAAAGAAGTAGAAGCAATCATACCTTACAAAGGTCTATTATGACCAGAGTGTGATATATGGACTTGAATGGTGGCTGATGCAATAAAAGAAAACATTAAGAATTGGTGGGGAAGCAAAGGGTGCAGGATCAGGCTCGTCATTTGACACATCAAAATTCGTCTATCGCCTTTGCATCTTTGGCAAACTCAGTGCCTTCTTCTAGTTTATAAGCCAAGCATAAGCAACCTGGGAAATTCCTGAACATGCAAATTAAAATAAGTTTGTCAAAAAGAATTAAAAACTAAAATATTTGCTTTCAAGCATATAATACTAACTACTACACACGCACCAACGTCTCATTGGGGTAGATGCCATATGTGGCTTATCATATGCACTCTTCCATGGTTGCAAGAATCAATTGTGGATGCTGCAGAAGTTTATAATAGCAATTATATATCTCTCTACCAACTATTACTCAACGTAATATGGTAAACTGAATAATACTGAAACGTGTAATTTACCTCTCTAAGACTGAGCAAGCTCTAATCGTTTACAAACTTCATAGAAGTTGGAAAGACTCCAGGCCTGCAAAAAAATCAAGGTAGTGGCAATTTTGATCCAATTTCTTATGAATGGGTAGATTCAAATTATGTTTATTTCATCAACTGGTCAAACTGGTAAACACCTTAAAGTAAAAAGGACCATTATTTACTTACTAACGCGCATATAAAAAGCCTAAGGGAAGAAGAGCAGGTAAAACATAAAGGTACCCCTCTAGACCAGGAAAACTTGAAAGTTTGCGTGTATTAATCCACCACTTCAAAGACATACATAATAATTATAATTGATCAACAAAACATTTATAAGTACCAATACGTACATAATCATATTGTAATAATGGCCACCTTATGTAGGCGCCCATACGAAAATCGAAATTACTTTGCACTGTAAGATTTGAGGGGTTTGGGCTGCAACATGCAAAACCAAAACTTCAATGTGGTTCATAAATATTCGGTAATTAATAAATAAATTAAACCTAATAGCATCAATTAATCCAACATTAATGATAATATGATTGGGAAAAAAAATTTGTAATTCTTCAAAGGGCTGTAAGTAATCAGTACAAAATATTGGTTTTGATCACATTAGAAGTAAAGAATAATTTCATGGGCTGAATTTATCTTTATCGATTCACAAATTTACAACCCTGATTATTAAATTTTATGGGTCAGATTTTTATTTAAGAGATGAAAAAAAAAAAATACCTTCGCTGAATGGATACTAATCCTTTTTTCTGTAAAATCATACCTTTGATTTATGATTAATGGTAGCGATGGGATACAGAGAATTGGAGACTTGATTGCGCAGATATATATATTTTTTTTCTTATTCTTTTCCATCTTATGATTAATGGTGATATGTAGCGTGACTTTATGTTTTAATATACACTTTGGTCCAAAATTATCAAATATAAGCTACCAAGTACATGTGTATTTTTCACTTTTTTATACATTTAATTAAAAAAACGATTTTTTTTTCGAATGTAGCTAAATCCGGAAATAATTAGGTGTTTTTAGTATTTATTTTAAAATAAAAATAATAATAAATAAATAAAATATTACCAAATAAGGTATGGTTTGATTTTTTTGAAATGAAAAATTCCCACTAGGGGTTTTGTTTTATTATATAAAAGATTTGATTAAACATAGTGCTTAATAATTTGTAAATGCTTGAGATCTATTTTTAGTAATATTAAAAAAGTTAGGAGAGAGAGTATAAAATATTTTTTTATGTATTATAGATATGAATTACTAGTAGGGTACTCGCGCGTTGCGGCGTTTGCTACTATGTAATTAATTTTTGAAAAACATTGTTTTTTTATAATATGTTTTTTGTGACAATAACTTTATAAAAAACGATAATTTTAAGTTCTAATAACTTCAAATAATGACAATCTACATTATGTTAATAATAAATAATTAAGAACATAGATATGCTAATTTTTTGATAGATCGTATTAATTTTTATTTTATGAATGTTTTAATGTGAGAGAGAGAGAGAGAGAGAGATTAAAAATGTATTCTAATATCTTGTTTGATTTGTACCATGTGATTTATTGATTATATTTTTGCATCGAGGGGTGTTGTAACGATTATACTAATTGACTGTGTTAGAAATAGATGTTGGTGGATAAGTTAGTGTACAACATGCATGACTCGTGAACATGGGTACTTCTTTTTTTACTACATGAATTGACCCAAACCATTAACAACCTTGGTCAAAATGGTCAATATAATAATTCGTTCTTAAGTTGCATGTTAAATTTCTTAATTAAATACTAGTTATGATACTCGTGCATGCACGGGGTTTTGACAAAAAAAAATTATTCTGTATAAATACAGAATATTGTGCCTTTAAAGGTAATTGCATATAATTATATAGTTATAAATTTTGTGCACGGACAAAGTTTACACATAAATCAAATTTGTTTTAACATTTTACTTTAGTATATACACATATAAGAATTTGCCGATGAATATTGTGATATAAGTACAACTAATAATTATGCATGATTTTTTTATTATGCATTAATATCCATTAGAATTTGGTAAAATATTTGTAAAAGTTTATGTATTAAAGATTTAATTTTATTTAGCTGACAAAGATTTTGATGTTGTTATTTAAATTTTACTACTGATATTATGTTGTACACATGATGCAAGTTTAATAGCAATGAGCGTTGATAAAGTTAAAGTATACTCCTTAAAGTTTTTTAAAAATGTTTTTCTATATATCCTTATATAAATAAATAAGAATTACATTAGTCATTGTTATAAGTATCTGTCGCGATATTTATTTTTATATTAAAGTAACCCGTGCTTACAATTTGATAATTATATTTCCGTTTTCAGTAATTTAGCCGTATTTAAAATGTAAACTCGCGTCCACATAGGTTAAACTTTTAAAAATGAAATAAATGGGTCTTTATTGAACATATATAGTAAAAAATTTGATACTTATAATCTTATGCAAATTTATATATTGTTATTTTAAAACAACATATACATTGTATTTTTTTAGATATAAAATATAAAGGGTATAGAGTATAAGGGGGTATTTTTTTATAATCCAAAGGATTAAAAAACATGAAGGCTTATAATATTACACTTAATTTTATATAATTTTTTTAAAATTCAACCACAAAAGTTTTATTAATTACCTCCTCTTTTTTTAAGTTTTTGTTTTCACAAATTTGACACCTATATTTTTATGTGTTTTTTTTATCAACAAAATTTCTCCACCAAATTTATTATAGTTTGACCAAAATCAATTTAATTTTGACTTTTATTAACCAATCACATTTCACGATTTTGCTTACTTGGCGAAATCAAGCTCTCCTATTGGCTCAATTATTTTTTCAATAAGAATGAATTGACAAAATCACTTCGAAATAATGTAATTCTTATTAAACTTATGGAGTTTTAATCAAATGGTCAAACAAATTTAAGTGATTAAATCAATGTGTCAAGCAAAGTTAATGACAAAAATATTGTCGAAATAAAGCTAAGTGGTTAAACTATAAGGTTGTCCCCAACGGGAGCAAAGTGAGGAATTGGCAACGGGATTCAAGCGGCAAGCATGGAGGGAGGTGAGGTGAATGTTGATCAATTATTTTGTTTTATTTTATTTTATTATTATTTTTTATCTTGCAACTTGAGGTTGCCATTTTGTGTAGACACAATGGTCATTTAATCGACCATGTCGGTGCTAAGGATACATATTGATCATAATTGTCACATTCATATTAATAAATGAACTAATAGTTGAACGAATTTCATAATTCTCTTCAGAAACTCATTTTTTCATTCAACAACAAGAACATATATTAGTTCATTTTTTTTCTAGATCACATTCTTGATAATGTTGCTATAAAAGCATATCGGAGGCATAAAACAATTGAGAATATTTTCTCAAACATGCCTTCACTTGTAACTTTCACTTCGCATAAATTCAATTTAGATGTAATACTGAATATTGCGACATTGTACTCCCTTATACATTTAAAATTTTGCAACATGAGGTGCATCTAATAATAGCGAGTCATTGAAAGAGTTACATTCTTTTGATGGTCAAATCTTTCTTTTAGATTTTTGCCAAAATTCTAACAGGAATTTCACCGTTAAGTATTTTTTTTCCCTAAAATATAACATGAGGTTACGTTATTGATTTAATCATATTAGAACTTAAAGTTCTAATTTTTTTTCTCTCTAACATAACATGAAATTATGTTACTTTAATTCTTTTCAAGAATCTATCTATCTATACTAATAAAACACAGTTTTTATTCAGCCATCTAATTAATTTTTTCTAAAAATAACTTATAACCTTAGTGTGACACATGGCACTCATAAACGCTCCATGTACAAGTGTTTTTGGGAAAGCATTTATTTTCTTTGACATTGCCTGCTTCAAAATATTCCAAACTCGGCATCTCCCCAAAAATTAATAATCGATTTCATTACATTCCTAATTTGTTATATATTTATTTTTTACTTTTAATTTCCAAAAAGTTTGAACCCATCCCTTTTCTTAAACGAACAATTTTATGATCAATTTCTCCATCCCTTTTTTTTATGTTTATAATTTATAACTTTTTTTTATGATTTACTTTATAACCAATTTGAGTTTGAATTACTTTAATTTTCTATAAAATTTTAAGTAGTTTTTGGGCACTGATTAATTTAAATTTTCCTGTTGCAGGAATGTGGAAAACTAGATTGATTTCAGATGATTAAAAACAATCAATTTGATTCTTCTAATTGATTTTATTTCTAGATCGAGTTTATATTGTTTCAGCTACCCATCATTTCCATCCTTCCAGATTTCTTTCGACAACTTCCGATTCTCAATTAAAGGTTGGTTTTATACAGATACATGTTTATCCTGTGTAATAGGAGTATACTAATATGCAAAGCTTTTTTTTTCTTTCATTTTGTACGTAGCTATTTATTTTAGTTAGTTTTTTTAAATACAATCACATTAAAAAAAATGATCAGGGTTGTTCATTTGTTTATGTTTTGCATGCCTTATATAAAGTGTTTGATGAAATGCTCGGGTGAAAGAAACTTTGAAAGCATTTTAAGTATTTGCACTATTATACGTAATCACGCCACATGCTTGATACAACGCAAATAGAAATGCAACCACCTAATTTTCATGTAGTATGAAAGATTATTAAAATCCAAATTCATTAAACATGGGAAATGGGAAAAAAAGAAAAAAGAAAGAAAGTGATGAAGACGCAAAGCTTGTGGTTTTCAGATTGATGATTATTTTTAGTTGCTTATCATCTTGGGTTCAAGCGCTAAGCAGATATGTGTTGTTTTAATAAGAAATCCTGGCGTCCCCTAATAATTGAGAGATTTGTGTGTATCCGGAAGTGAGTAACACATCAATAGGATATATCAAGATACTTTCTGTTTCTGTTTCCGTTTAAGCTATTATTAGCGAGTTATGCTTTCTACTCATGTATAATGTTTAAAGAGTTGATAACACTAAATAGGTATTCGTTTTACAGTTACAATTCTAAGAAAGTGACTAATATTGATACATAATCACAAGTGGATGCTATACGGTAAGCTCAGTCTATTAATTCTATATTGTTTTGGTGAAAGGCATCATGCCATGCTCATTTTGCATATAAAATCTTATAGTGCATCTATTGATAAATCTTATCGGGTGATTTAAATCACTTCTGTTGTGTTTTTCAGTTACCTTTTCCACTGTTCGTGAGAATACCATAATTATATCCCAAGAAATATTACTTAAGGGATGGCTTTCTTGCCGCAAGTGATGCTTTGATCCAGTCGTTCTATATTCCCACAAGCCCAGGTACTTTCTTAATATTTTATTGATTAAGGCGTCTTCCAACTTCATAAGTTTGGGAATTATCATAGAAAATATTCAAACTTTGATATCCCTCGGTGGTTATTTATTTTAGTCTTTATGGTTTTATAATCCATCCAAATAATCATTCTAAACAAGTCACCTTTTATCTCCCATGCATCACAATTAAGAGATTCAAGGGTTTTCAATTTTATGTTGAGAAGAATATAAATCAAATCTAAAAACCGTCAGGTGTTTTGGCTTTTCATTTCCCCATTCTTCAAAGCTTCTTTAATGTTTAGTCTCATATGTATTCTTTTTCATGTAAACTTATCTCCAAATCCTCATTATGTGTCATTGGTCTCATAAACTAAGCTTTGGCGAACTAATCCACTATCTTAATTAAAATACTTTAGTTAAATGTTTCGTGTTTCTAAAATTAGAATCGTTAATAATACCATTTAATACATTAGATAATTTATTTTTTTCTGGCATTTGATGTCATATTGGCCAATATCATTAATTCTCAATACATAGTGTTCCTGTTTAGTATACAATGGTAAACATATTGATAATTCTACAAGTAAAAACATAGTCACATGGAAACCGGGGAAAAAGAAACCTCTCAAACTAATCGACCTTGAGTAAGTCTATGAATATGTTTTTGAAAATATGTGGCTTCTGTTAAACTAACTGTTATTAGGCAGTGAGTTTGGTATATGTACCTGCACATGACCTTTAATGTCAAAAGGCAACAGGAAAGGCTGTTGTTGGTTACCCGACTCAGTCATTAGGTTTTTGCAAAAGATGAATGATTGTAGTATTGGGTAACGAGTTTAAAAGGTTCTAATACTATTAAAAACGGAGGAGTTAAGGCTACGAGTTCTTTCATGTGCTCTCTCTCTCTCTCTCTCTCTCTCTCTCTCTCTCTCTCTCTCTCTCTCTCTATCTCTTAATTTATCGGCATATGTTGTAAAAGATGAATTATTGAAGGGTTTGTTAACGGCTTTAAAGATTATAAGTAAAAGGGAGTTGCTCAAGTTGAATTATGGATTGTTTAATGTGTTTTTATACAAAATATATAGTTCTGTATTTATGATCTTTTTTTTATGTATGTAGTTTGGTACTCAAGGCCGATAGGGATCATTCTGCTAAAAGTTTGTCCATGATATCTACTACCACAAAAAACAAGACCCATGAAGAGTTTATAAAGAAGTTTCCATACAGGAACATTGATGAAAACTTAGCATCTTATAACATCTTATATCATTTAGTACAAAAATACAGGTCTCATTCTTCCCTAACTCGCATATAAGAGACACAAAACATATAGTATGTCAATTTCAACGGCAAATGTTTCACCTTCTCGTAATAACCACTAACGAACTAATATATGGGGTTTTTGTAACTTAAGGATCCTTACCTTAACGACACCTTCTCAAACACCTCAGACAAGAACGCCGCTTTCTTGCATTCCGAACAGTACATTTTTTGCGATTTATTTGGTTAACACATATTTCCAAATGTATTTATAATGAAATAGACACATTGCCATTCATATTTATTAGTTATCATTTTTTTCACTTGCACGTATTTCTCTAACTACTAATGTCAAATCTCTCATTCCATTATCTGCATCAACGCCATCTTTTACACCGTTTCAGGGTAATTTACTATTAGTTTACATTCTAGGAAGAGAACTTTGTGTATTTGTTGACATTTAGTGACTTTAAGTTAGGTAATGTGTATAGGAACAATTAGGGGTGAGCATCGGTCCCAGACCAGACCGGACCAGACCGACCAAGACCGAGACCGTATTATTCCAAAAGCCGAGACCGAGGACCGGTCCGTATGTGGTCGGTCCGGTCCGGTTCAGTCTCGGTCGGTCCGGTTGATGAGTGTCTAAATACTCATCATTTTTGTACAATCTAAACTGCAAAATCATCTGAAAACACTCAGAAACACATCAAAATGATCAAAATATCACAAATAAGTGTTTTATGTGTTTTAAATGCAAAAATATCAAAATCAGATGAAAAATGATTCAAGTTTGCAAAATTGGCAGTTTTAGTTCCCCAAGTTTTAAAAGTTGTCAAATCTAGTCCCCGGAATTCAAAAATGTGAAGTTTTGTCATTCAAGGTCCCTGAAATCTTCTAAGTTGTTAAAAATGGTCCTTGAATGATTCTTTGGTCAAATGGCATAAAAGGTCCCTAAACTTTGGAAAATTGCAAAATTAGTCCTTGGACCTTTTAAAATGGGATTTAATGCAAAAAGGGTCCTTGCACTATCAATGTTTGTCAAGTTTAGTCCTTGTGAGAAGTTTGGAAAAGTTTCAAGTTCAGTCCTTGAAGTTTGAATAAATTGCAAAGTTGGTCCTTGTGCTTATATTAAACCAAACGGATCCAATATCCAATCCAATCCAGCCGGCCCAACATAATATCCAAGCCCAACTCCACATGAACCTTGACCCCCTTTGGCTTGACCCTTGACCTAGCTCAAAATCCTTTTGATCCCTGCCACAACCCAATTGTGACCCCTTTTATATTAATACCCCGGTCAGCGAAGTCAAAAACAACCCATACAGCCGCAAAAACCGGTTTCACTGTAGCTCTCTCTCCAGCTACCTGAAACACCAAAACCAAGTAGTTTTCCATGACTTTCTCCAACCCCTTACCCTGTCCCTCCACCTCCACTAACACCCAAATATCTTTAATTGATTGAACCAAATCCATTAATTGCTCAAACCTGCTTTGAAGAAATATTTGGCGCCAAAACTACAAGTGGACGGATATGATGGTTTTAGCCAATCCAATGGCTCAGGAGTGGTGGGAAAGATTCAGAGGTCAGAGAGAAGTCACTAAAGTCTATAAAGAGGAGTGGAGATGCATTGTACAAATCTATCTAGTGTATTTTTAATTTCTTAATGTCGTTTTTATCATTCTAGTGTAATTGTAAAGCTTTCAAGTACTTTTCCAGCTATTTCAGTGTATTGTAAAACTTTTTCACTTGTCAGTTTCAAGTTTTAATCATATCTCAAGTTTATTCAAAATTTCATGTTTTATGCAAAATCTCATGATGCTTCAAATGTTGTTGTTTGTTGTTTATATGGACTGAAGTAAGTCACATAAGCTCCTAGATAGCTTTTCTAAGCTATTAGAAACACTAAAACTCAGTTTAGAAGCAAAAACAAAAAATCATCAAAAATACAAATTAAATAGGTGAAAAATCAAAAATCCATTGGAAATGTTGTACACAGCTGGAGCAGGGTAGATTATGGATGGCCTTGGGTTAGTAGCTTAGTGGTAAGCTAATAGGGGTGTTCATTGGTTCTTGTTCTCGGCCTGAGCTTGGAAAGCTTTGTAAGCCTTTTAGTCATTTTTGCATTTCACTGTTGTAGTTGTTAATTAGCTTTAATCTCTGTTTCTTATTGTTTATTAGATATAATTAAGTGTAGTTAATCATTAAAATAAGTTGGTTGTACTTTGTAATTTGAAGTTTATAAAAATTTTCTTTTAACAGTCAAAACTGCATCATTGTCAATTCTTAGTTGTATGTTGTTATTGTTAGTGTTTAATGCTTCATTAGTCCTAATTAGTGATACTATGATGTCTACAATAAGTTTCATGGTTATGATTTGTGATTTGGTTTGAAAAAGTTCCATAAGTTCCTATAAGGTTGTTTGGATTTGTTTGCTTAAACTGTTATAGATATTGTTTGAGTTGTTGTTTGTGCTTGCTCTGTGTCTCTTTAGTGTCTATAAACTCATTTCAGTCAAGAAAACTAGCTCTCATAAGCTTAAAAGTCAAAATACCATATAATCTCATTTCGTGGCTGTTGGAAGTTCATGATCTATGATCATTGATTTGTGTTTATAAGTTGTTATTTTTGATCAAATCAGTCTTATCTCACCCTAATACATCATATTAAGTGATCAGAATCAACTCAAAGTTCATCTTTGTCAACTCTTTTGGTTTTCATAAAAGTCAAAATTTCTCATTTGGTCGTTTTTGAATAAAATAGATCTTTTTACTGTGTGTTTAATAGTGAGTCTCAGCTTATAAGCTCTTAGGGTATTAAAGTCTAGTTGCTAAACAAAAATATAAAAATGCTAGTTCTCTGTTCATCAGCTTATTGAGTGCTTATTTTCGTCTTTCTTTTGGACCCCTATCTGCAACCATGCTCCGTGTACGATTGGTAGGTCCAACTTGATAAGCTCACATAGAGCTTATTAGATGCTCAAATCTGGTGATCTTTGGTTCTTTGGGTAGCCAACCTAGCCATCTTGAGGTCCCAAGTTCATTTTTTCATTTTGAAGCTTGTTTGGTAGAGTGCTAATAAGCTCTAAGTTTGTCCCATTTCTGTGTTGTCAATAAGTGCTTATTAGCTTATTCCTAGCTTTTCAGTGTGCTTATCTGTCTCTTTTAGCCTCATTTCAGTTCATCTAGCTTGTTTGCATCTATTTTAAGCTTCTGTTTCAGTTGGTTAGCTTGTTTGAGCTTATTTCACCAAATAAGCTCATAAGCATAACTGTTGGGCTCATAAGCTCATCAAACAGCTTATTTGTAGTTTGTAAAATTTTTGTATTTGTTAAAGTTTCATATTATCAGTATTAAAGTAGTTTTCAAAAAGAAAATCCAGAAAAAGATCAAGTTAAAATCAGTTATAGTGTTTATTTAATAGGTTTTAGCTTTTTGATTTTTCTTTTTAGCTTATTAATAAGCAAATCTTGTTTTTCTATTTTTCTTAGTTTTCTGTCATCATATAGTATTTTTAGAAAAGGTTTCATATTTTTCTCTATCTTTTTAGTATTTATTATAATTTTAAATAGTTAAAAATAGTAATTAATTAGTAATAAATAATTAAAAAGCATAAAAAATATATTTTCATTTTTAAAATTAGTTTTATCATATTTTAGATTTTTCCAAGTTAAAATTTCATTTTTCCAGGTTTATTTTATATTTTCTAGTATTTAAGTGTATTTTAAATAGTAATTAATTAGTAATAATTAGATAAACAGTGTGAAAAATATATTTTTAGTTTTAAAATTAGTTTTATAGTATTTTAGATTTTTCTGAATCATAAGTTTATTTTTCTAGCCTTATTTTATATTTTCTTCTATTTTAGAGTATTTATTAAATAGTTAAAATAGTTTTTAATTAATAATAATTAATTAAATAGTGTTAAAAATAATTTTATTTTTCTAATAATTTTCTTTTATTTTTAGGATTTTAAAAATGTCATTTTTATATTTTTAGGTCTTTTATTTCTTAAATTTCACTTTTTATTTTGTACGTATACGTAGTTTTTAAAACTTACGTTTACGTTTCTTTTATCTGATTGTTGTGCTTTCCAATTTTGTATTCCAATCTCATTCCAAGCAATCAGTAGTGTAATATTCAATCCAAACCTTTATTGATCACTATCCTTAGTGATCACTCTATCATCTGAGTTTGTTTTGACACACCATTGAGTCTTCGTGGGACATAACGACCCGGGAATTCATTATATTCTCCAGGACTTCATTGCATTTGTGCTTCAGCTGTTTTAAGTCTGTTACGGTTGGCCATTCACAAGTGGCCAGCTTGTGTGATTAGACTTGACGGTTTAGCACAGATCAAAATTTTGGCGCCGCTGCCGGGGAGGCTTTAGCGTGTGTTTAGCCATTTTCAGACCCATTCTTGCACATAACCCATCATTTGTAAAAAGTTTTTTTTGTAAAGTTATAAGAAAATCAAAAAGTTCATTAGCACTTTTCCTAAAGTGTTAAAAACACCAAAAAATATATATAAAACAACAAAACAATCGGAACGTTTTCTATTGTGTATTCTCTTTTAAAGTGATTCTTAAAGAAATACGATTTGGTTAAACGAGACGATACCAAAAATATTGTCCAAAAGTTTTTGAACCTTTTGCACAAATCTTACCTACGCCTTTCAGTGGTACTTAATATATACATAAAAATCAACCACCGCGAAATCAAGGAGGCACTACCTAACTGGGTGCGACCATAATAAGTTCCCGAACATCCGATTTAAAACTTGCCTTTGTGTCACTTGTGATTTGGTGTACCTTTTTCAAAGAAGCCATTTCATTTGTGATTATTGGTTAAGTTCACTTGTCGCTTTGCCTCATTTGTTTTGAAAATTGATTTTTATACTTAGTGCATGCGCACTCGTTCTTCCAGCTCTACAAGTCCACTTTCAGAACTTGGAAAGATTCCTCGTAGACGAGGACGTTCGCTCCTTCACCGTGATCGAACGCCTACCACAACCACCACCGTCGTGAATGGCGAAGACAAACCCATGAATGAGCTTCTCCAAGCACCCATCGAGGGTTACGGAGGTGCCATTGTTGTCCCAAACATTGTGGTTGATACTTTCGAGCTCAAAACCGGGTTGCTTAATCTAGTAACCCAAAGCCAATTCTATGGTTTTGAGCGGGATGATCCACATGCACACATTCGATGGTTTAACAAGATTGCATCTACCATCAAGTACAAGAATGTCCCACATGAAGCTATCAAGCTTCTTCTGCTCCCATTTTCTCTAGAGGGACAAGCCCGGAATTGGCTTGAGAAACAACCCCTCGCTCTATTGAGACATGGGAAGATTTAGTCACCAAGTTCGTTAACGAGTTCTATCCTCCATCCCTAACCACAAGTCTTAAGAATGAGATAATGAAATTTTCTCAGAGATTTGATGAATCATTCGGGGGGGCATGGGATCGTTATAAAGAGTTGCTCCAAGTGTCCGCAGATCACGGTTTTACCGAAGTTAATGCAAATGGATACTTTCTACAATGGTCTCAATCAGACTAATCAAGACTCTTTGAACGCCTCCGCGGGAGGTACCGAGCAAGACCACAAAAGAGGCCTTGCAGATCATTGAGAACAAATCTCGTGTCCGCCCTTTCCGAAGCTAAGACATATCAGCCTCAATGCCGACCTTCTTCTTCTTCATCTCCCGTGAGTACATCTAGCACCGATGCTAATATTGACAAACTCACGACATTGTTCGGCTTTGGTTCTTGCTAACCAGAAGAAAGTGACCTTCACTCAAACACCAACACATGGTGAAGTGAAGAAAGTCGAGAGTTGTGTTACTTGTGGTGGTCCTCATGCATACTACAATTGTATTGCCACCGATGGTAGTCCATTTGAAGCCAATGCTCTAGCCGTAGTTCACAAAGCAGGAGGTAATCAATACCATCCTCAAATGAACCACCTACCGTGCTAACACTAATCGTGCACCACCCGGTTTTAACCAAAATCATAACATGCAAAACCGAATCAACCAACCAAGAATGAACCAAGGTTATCAAAACCAAGGTAATTTCTATCCCGGACCCAATCAAGGTTTCCAACATCAAGGTAACCTCCATCAAAACAATTTCAATCGAGGGAATCAATTTCATAGGAATGTGAATCCTAATCAAGGGAATTTTGGCTATAATCAAAACATACGGCCTTAATTTATCCTCCGCCCCCGTCATTGTTCCTCCAGCACCATCATCCGATGAGTTATTGAAGCAATTCATGAAATCCCAAGATGAAATGAACAGTTGTTGGTCACCAAATTGCCGATCTCAAAAGTCTTTAAATGATCGACCCTGGCTCGTGTTACTTTACCTAGCAACACGATCGCTAACCCGAGGGCGATGCTAAGGCGATCACAACCGTAGTGGTGTTTCATACACGGACCTCGCTGTCCTACTACCTCTTCTTCCTCTTCTCTCCTAAGGTAGTGGAAAGTGAACCGAGGACACACATGGACCTACGACTCCAACCCCTCCACTGCGGGCAATGAGTCAAGTTACCAAGGAAACAACGGACAAGGTGCATTATTCAAGCCCAACGGTACCGACACGCCCCACCTTCGGTAGTCCAACCTCAAGTTGTCCAGAAACCCAAGTCAAATCAAGGAGTTGTTTTTTAACCACCTGTAGCTCCCGCTGAAAACCGAAATCCAAATCTTCTATTCCTTACCCATCACGCTTGAATGAGCAAAAGCTCCGCGAGAAAGCCAGTCATCAAATAGACAAATTTTTCCAAATTTTCCAAGAGTTACATTTTGACATAAGCTTTTATGGATGCTATCATGCCGATGCCCAAGTTTGCATCACCTCTCAAACACATGTTAAGCAACAAGGAAAAGCTGTTTGAAATGGCTAAACCTCCTCTTAACGAGAATTGCTCGTAGCTTATTCTCAAGAAGCTTCTGAAAAGCTTGGAGATAATGAAATTCTCCTACCTTGTGTATTCCCAAGAATGGTTGAATGCTTTGCCCTAGCAGATCTTGGTGCAAGCATAAACCTTATGCCTTATTCAGTGTGGAAGAAACTTTCTTCCTAACTTACTCCTACATGCATGACTCTCGAGCTTGCGCAGATCGCCATATCCCGGCCCTCTTGGCATTGCCGAGGACGATTTGTGAAAGTAGGAAAGTTCCATTTCCACCGACTTCGGGTTGTTGATTTTGATGCCGATCATCGGGTTCCTCTCATTGTTGGTCGAGGATTCCCGAGAACGGGCCGCGGCTCATTGATGTATTTGAGCAGAAATCACATTACGTGTTGGTAATGAAGCGAACCTTCAACCTTGATCAAACTTCGAGGTAATTCCGAAATTATGATTCCAATCTAACCGAATAGATATCATTGATGTTGCTATCAAGAGTACTCTCAAGAAGTTCTTGGTTATTCTCATAATTCTCGCGGAGTGGGGATCCCACCACATCTTCACCTATCATAGCCAATTCTACCCTTCTATCACTTTTGAGGGAAGAGACTTCATCTTGGAAGAGATTGAAGCATACTTGGCTAGTGATTCTGTTCCATGGGAAATTGATCATGCTCCAATTGACATTGAGGGGGACATACTTCTTATTGAGAAGTTGCTCAATGATGACCCATCATCAACCCCTCACCCTAGTGATTCAATTCCAGATGAGATTAATCAAAATGAGATTAACTGAGGGAGATATTCTTCTTGAGAAATTGTTAAATCAGACACTCCTCCCTCTCCCTCCCGTCGAATTCATAACAAGGAAATCAAATCAGCTTGAGAAAATCAAGAATTTCCCCGAGGTTGAGCTTAAGAACTTACCACCTCATCTCGAGTATGCATTTCTTGAAGGTGATGATAAATTACCAGCCATTATTGCTCGAGATTTGAGTAAAGATGAAAAGTCTGCTCTCATAAAGGTCTTGAAGTCACACAAGCAAGCAATTGCCTGGAAACTCTCCGACATCAAAGGTATAAACCCCGAAGTTTTGTACTCATAAAATCTTGATGGAGGATGACTTTAAACCAGAGTTCAACATCGAGAAGAGTAAATCCAAAAATCCATGATGTTATCAAACAGAGGTTATCAAACTTCGATGCAGATTGATTTACCCGATCTCAGATAGTCCTTGGGTCAGCCCAATTCATTGTGTTCCGAAAAAGGGTGGCATTAAGTTATCACAAATGAAGATAACGAGTTAATTCCAACTCGATTGGTTACGAGATGGCGTGTGTGTATTGACTATCGTAAGTTAAATGACGCCACCCCAGAAGACCATTTTCCTCTTCTTCATGGACCAAATGCTTGAGAGATTAGGTGGAATGAATACTATTGTTTCCTTGATGGTTTCTGTTATTTTCAGATCCCTATTGATCCACGTGATCAAGAGAAGACCACATTCACCGCCCATACGGAACTTTTGCCTACAAACGTATGCCTTTTGGCTTATGTAATGCTCCCGCACGCCCAACGATGTATGATGGCCATATTCCACGACATGGTCGGGGAAACGATGGAGGTGTTTATGGATGACTTCTCGGTCATTGGGGATTCTTTTCGCATACGTCTCTCCCATCTAGATAAAATGCTCAAACGGTGTGAAGACACCAATCTTTGTCTAAACTGGGAGAAAAGCCACTTTATGGTCAAAGAAGGCATAGTCCTTGGCCATAAAATTTCAAAGAACGGGATTGAGGTAGATAGAGCAAAAGTTGATGTTATTGCTAAGTTGCCTCATCCTACTACCGTCAAAGGTATTAGGAGTTTTCTAGGTCATGCCGGTTTCTATCAGAGATTCTTACAAGATTTTTCTAAAATCGCCCGACCAATGACCCATCTTCTTGAAAAGGATGCTCCTTTTATCTTCTCACTCGAGTGCATCATAGCTTTTGAAACATTGAAGAAAAAGCTTACTGAATCACCCATTCTCGCGTTCCGATGGGACTTGCCTTTTGAGCTCATGTGCGATGCAAGTGATTTTGCTATCGGAGCAGTCTTAGGGCAACAAAGGAACAAGCATTTTCAAATTTCTATCCACTACGCAAGTAAAACTATTGAATCGCTCAAACTCATTACACCACCACAGAAAAAGAGCTATTAGCCGTGGTGTATGCATTTGAGAAGTTTCGTCCGTACTTAATCTTGACCAAATGCGTGGTGTATACGGATCACGGGCTCTAAATATCTCTTTGCAAAACAAGATGCAAAGCCGAGATTGCTTCGCTGATTCTCCTCCGTGAATTTGATATCATTATACGCGATAAAAAGGAGCCGAGAATCTAGCCGCATCATCCGTCCCGATTAGAGAACCCTCACCGTGATGTTTTCGAGAAAAGGAAATAAATGAAACATTTCCTCGAGACACTCAATGCGTTTCTTTCGTGGAAATTTACCACCCCATGGTTTGTCGACTTCGCAAATTACCATGCGGTAACTTCATTGTGAAAGGGATGTCGACCCAAATGTAAGAATAAGTTCTTCAAAGATGTTAAACATTATTTCTGGGACGACCCTTTCTTGTTCAAAATTTGCGCGGATCAAGTCATCGCATGTGTTTATGGACGTGAAGCTATTGACATTCTCACAAAGCTTGCCATGTCGGACCCAACGGGGCCATCATAGTCCAAACTACACCGCCAAAAAGGTGTTTGATTTCGGATTCTATTGGCCCACAATCTATAAGGATGCCCACGAATTTGTCAAAGCCTGTGGCGCTTGTCAACGTCACGGAAATATATCTCAAAGAAATGAAATGCCACAAAATGCCATTCAAGTTTGTGAGATATTTGACATCTGGGGTATTGATTTTATGGGGCCATTTCCTTCGTCTCATGGAAACAAGTACATACTCGTGTACGTTGACTATCTGTCAAAATGGGTTGAAGCGAAAGCTTTACCTACCAATGATGCCCGAGTTGTTGTGAAGTTTTTGAAATCTCTGTTTGCCAGGTTTGGAACTCAGAGAGCGATAATCAGTGATCGTGGTACACATTTCTGCAATGACCAATTTGAAAGAGTCATGAAAAAGTATGGTGTTACCCCGCCTTCTACTCTGCATACCACCCCAAACAAGTGGGCGGTGGAAGTTTCAAACCATGGTATTAAAAAGAATTCGGAGAGGGCGGTTGGCGAAAACCGTGCCTCTTGGTCGGATAAGCTAGATGGCGACTCTCGGGCTTTTCGCATGCGACTTACAAAACACCCATCGGGTGTACTCCATACAAGCTAGTGTACGGAAAAGCATGCCATCTTCCTATTGAGTTAGAGCACAAGGCATACTGGGCCTTAAAACAAGCCAACCGATATCTGCATACCGGTGGTGATCATAGAAAAGTTCAAATGAATGAATTAAATGAACTTCGTGATCAAGCTTACGAGAACTCTTTGATCTACAAAGAAAAGACAAAGAAGATTCATGACTCTAAAATCAAGAACCGCGTTTTCAACGTCGGTGATCGAGTCCTTCTTTTCAACTCTAGATTGAAGATTTTCTCGGGAAAGCTCAAGTCCCGTGCGTATCTCGTCCATTTACTATCGCTAAGGTTTATCCTTATGGTACCGTTGAGTTATCTCAACCCGATGGTCCTAATTTTAAAGTGAATGGTCATCGAGTGAAACATTACTTTGGAGAGGACATTCCCCCTGTGGTTGTCCCGGATTTACAAACATTCCCCATGAACCAATGAATGCGGGGATCGAGTCAAAGCTAGTGACTCGGTAATCAAAAACATATACGCACCATATGGGTTTTCACCCATATTTCTGTCTTCTTAACCCCTTTCTACCACCTAAGTGTGGGGGTGATGCCTACATGTAATGTATATATAAAAAAAAAAAAAAATCTTTCCAAATAAATGGCCGTAGTATTTCCTTTTTCGTTCTCGGTTTAGGCATAACCGCGGGGTACTTTGAATATTGAGGGAAATATTCATTTCTAAGTGTGGGGGAGAATTCTCACGAATTTTATCATATTTATCACCCAATTCCCCATTTTTGGCCAAATTTTTTTTGGAGTAAGTGTTTTCACTTACTCATCTTGGTTATCGATCCGCCATGTCTAATAGACAAAAGTTGGCTAATCCGAAGCAAGCGGCTCTTGGTAAAGATTTCTCAAATCCGTTTATATGGCATGCAATTTGCCCAAAATTGTATGGTTCTCAACTCACCATGTCCTAACAAGTGAAGAGTTGGCTAGCCATGAAGGTTATGGCTTGTGGTAAAGGCGATGGAAAAACCATAATTGGTATTGACTCACCAAAGATAATTCGATAATTTATCTAAGAGTTGGCTAGTCGAACAAGCGGCTTACGGTAAAGACACATCAAATCTGTTATATGGTTTATGATTTGCCAATAAATCATTTGGTTATCGTTGTACCAAAGTTCTTACTTGAACTGAAACAATTGGCTACTCCAGAAGTGATGGCTTTTGGTAAAGAGTTTTTCAAATCCATTAAAAATCTAAATCATTGCTAGGGACTAGCAATATCTCGATGTGGGGATTGATGAGTGTCTAAATACTCATCATTTTTGTACAATCTAAACTGCAAAATCATCTGAAAACACTTAGAAACACATCAAAATGATCAAAATATCACAAATAAGTGTTTTATGTGTTTTAAATGCAAAAATATCAAAATCAGATGAAAAATGATTCAAGTTTGCTAAATTGGCAGTTTTAGTCCCCAAGTTTTAAAAGTTGTCAAATCTAGTCCCTGGAATTCAAAAATGTGAAGTATTGTCATTCAAGGTCGAAATCTTCTAAGTTGTTAAAAATGGTCCTTGAATGATTCTTTGGTCAAATGGCATAAAAGGTCCCTAAACTTTGGAAAATTGCAAAATTAGTCCTTGGACCTTTTAAAATGGGATTTAATGCAAAAAGGGTCCTTGCACTATCAATGTTTGTCAAGTTTAGTCCTTGTGAGAAGTTTGGAAAAGTGTCAAGTTCAGTCCTTGAAGTTTGGATAAATTGCAAAGTTGGTCCTTGTGCATACTAAACCAAGCGGATCCAATATCAATCAATCAAGCTAAGCCCAACATAATATCAAGCCCAACTCCACATGAACCTTGACCCCCTTTGGCTTGACCCTTGACCTAGCTCAAAATCCCTTTTGATCCACGTCGCTGACTTGATTGTGACCCCCTTTATATTAATACCACGGTCAGCGAAGTCAAAACAACCATCGCAGCGCCAAAACCGGTTTCCTTTGTAGCTCTCCCTCTCCGGCTCTTGAAACACCAAAACCAGGCAGTTTTCCATGACTTTCTCAACCCCTTACCTTGTCCCTCCACTCCAGCAACGAATATCTTTAATTGATTGAACCAAATCCATTAATGCTCGAAACCTACTTTGAAGAAATATTTGGCCAAAACTACAAGTGGGCCGGATATGATGGTTTTAGCCAATCAATGGCTCGGGAAGTGGTGGGAAAGATTCAGTCAGAGAGAAGTCAAAAAAGTCTATAAAGAGGAGTGGAGATGCATTGTACAAATCTATCTAGTGTATTTTTAATTTCTTAATGTCGTTTTTATCATTCTAGTGTAATTGTAAAGCTTTCAAGTACTTTTCGGCTATTTCATTAGTGTATTGTAAAACTTTTTCACTTATCAGTTTCAAGTTTTAATCATATCTCAAGTTTATTCAAAATTTCATGTTTTATGCAAAATCTCATGATGCTTCAAATGTTGTTTTTTGTTGTTTATATGGACTGAAGTAAGTCACATAAGCTCCTAGATAGCTTTTCTAAGCTATTAGAAACACTAAAACTCAGTTTATAAGCAAAAACAAAAATCATCAAAATACAAATTAAATAGGTGAAAAATCAAAAATCCATTGGAAATGTTGTACCAGGTGGAGCGGGGTAGATTATGGATGGCCTTGGGTTAGTAGCTTAGTGGTAAGCTAATAGGGGTGTTCATTGTTGGTTCTTGTTCTCGAGTTTTGAGCTTGGAAAGCTTTTGTAAGCCTTTTTAGTCATTTTTGCATTTCATTTGTAGTTGTTAATTAGCTTTAATCTCTGTTTCTTATTGTTTATTAGATATAATTAAGTGTAGTTAATCATTAAAATAAGTTGGTTGTACTTTGTAATTTGAAGTTTATAAAAATTTTCTTTTAAAACCGTCAAAGCGCATCATTGTCAATTCTTAGTTGTATGTTGTTATTGTTAGTGTTTAATGCTTCATTAGTCCTAATTAGTGATACTATGATGTGCCAATAAGTTTCATGGTTATGATTTGTGATTTGGTTTGAAAAGTTCCATAACATGAGTCTATAAGGTTGTTTGGATTTGTTTGTAAAGCTGTTATAGATATTGTTTGAGTTGTTGTTTGTGCTTGCTCTGTGTCTCTTTAGTGTCTATAAACTCATTTCAGTCAAGAAAACTAGCTCTCATAAGCTTAAAAGTCAAAATACCATATAATCTCATTTTACGTGGCTTCATTTGTTGAAGTTCATGATCTATGATCATTGATTTGTGTTTATAAGTTGTTATTTTTGATCAAATCAGTCTTATCTCACCCTAATACATCATATTAAGTGATCAGAATCAAATCAAAGTTCATCTTTGTCAACTCTTTTGGTTTTCATAAAAGTCAAAATTTCTCATTTGGTCGTTTTTGAATAAAATAGATCTTTTCTTGTGTGTTTAATAGTGAGTCTCAGCTTATAAGCTCTTAGGGTATTAAAGTCTAGTTTCTAAACAAAAATATAAAAATGCTAGTTCTCTGTTCATCAGCTTATTGAGTGCTTATTTTCCTCTCTTTTGGACCCACTTATGCAGCGACCATGCCGCGTACTTACGGCTTGGTAGGTCCAACTTGATAAGCTCACATAGAGCTTATTAGATGCTCAAATCTGGTGATCTTTGGTTCTTTGGGTAGCCAACCTAGCCATCTTGAGGTCCCAAGTTCATTTTTTCATTTTGAAGCTTGTTTGGTAGGGTCTGCATAAGCTCTAAGTTTGTCCCATTTCTGTGTTGTCAATAAGTGCTTATTAGCTTATTCCTAGCTTTTCAGTGTGCTTATCTGTCTCTTTTAGCTTCATTTCAGTTCATCTAGCTTGTTTGCATCTATTTTAAGCTTACATTTGAGTTGGTTAGCTTGTTTGAGCTTATTTCACCAAATAAGCTCATAAAAGCATAACTTGTTGGGCTCATAAGCTCATCAAAGCTTGACTTATTTGTAGTTTGTAAAATTTTTGTCTTTGTTAAAGTTTCATATTATCAGTATTAAAGTAGTTTTCAAAAAGAAAATCCAGAAAAGATCAATTTAAAATCAGTGATAGTGTTTATTTAATAGGTTTTAGCTTTTTGAATTTTCTTTTTAGCTTATTAATAAGCAAATCTTGTTTTTCTATTTTTCTTAGTTTTCTGTCATCATATAGTATTTTTAGAAAAAGTTTCATAATTTTCTCTATCTTTTTAGTATTTATTATAATTTTAAATAGTTAAAAATAGTAATTAATTAGTAATAAATAATTAAAAGCATAAAAAATATCTTTTCATTTTTAAAATTAGTTTTATCATATTTTAGATTTTTCCAAGTTAAAATTTCATTTTTCCAGGTTTATTTTATATTTTCTAGTATTTAAGTGTATTTTAAATAGTAATTAATTAGTAATAATTAGATAAACAGTGTGAAAAATATATTTTTAGTTTTAAAATTAGTTTTATAGTATTTTAGATTTTTCTGAATCATAAGTTTATTTTTCTAGCCTTATTTTATATTTTCTTCTATTTTAGAGTATTTATTAAATAGTTAAAATAGTTTTTAATTAATAATAATTAATTAAATAGTGTTAAAAATAATTTTCTTTTTCTAATAATTTTTTTTTATTTTTAGGATTTCAAAAATGTCATTTTTATTTTTTTAGGTCTTTTATTTCTTAAATTTCACTTTTTATTTTATGCGTTATGCGTAGTTTTAAAACTTACGTTTTACGTTTCTTTTATCTGATTGTTGTGCTTTCCAATTCTGTATTCCAATCTCATTCCAAGCAATCAGTAGTGTAATATTCAATCCAAACCTTTATTGATCACTATCCTTAGTGATCACTCTATCATCTGAGTTTGTTTTGACACACCATTGAGTCTCCGTGGGACATAACGACCCGGGAATTCATTATATTCTCCAGGACTTCATTGCATTTGTGCTTGTTCGGCTGTTTTAAGTCTCATTACGGTTGGCCATTCACAAGTGGCGGCTTGTGTGATTAGACTTGACGGTTTAGCACAGATCACCGGTCTAACAAGGCAAAATAGTTGGTTTGTGGTCCGGACCGGACTGACCAAGACCGTGACCGAATTAGCTTAAAAGCCGAGACCGAGGATCGGACCGAATGTGGTCGGTCCGGTCCGGTCCTCCGTCGATCACGTCGATCGGTCGGTCCGTTCGGGTGGTTTGCTCAGCCCTAGGAACAATGCAACAACGAATGTTTATGACCACAAGAAGAAATAGTGCCATGTGTCTAACACCCACTCCTAATGGTTGGTTTTTATAACTTCATCCCTTCTACTATTGTTTGATCATTCAAGTCTCAGTTGATCTTAAGTTACATAAAAATCACTAACATCAAGCTTTTGTGTTGGGTTTTCCATTACAGGTCAATTGCCATACTTTGCTACACGAACCCCTAATATATTCCCAACATCTAACGAGCTACTACGCAAGAAAGCATCACTTTCCCAAACATGAACCTGTGAGTTACAAGTAAACTCTATTTTCCTATTTTTTTTATATTTGTAAACTTATTTATGATTTTATGGAGAGTCTACTCCCTAATCCAGTGTTCAATTGGTAATGTATACAACTAAAGTTACGTGAATTATTTTTTTGTTAAGTATCAAACATGTAATGGTAATAATGGACAATGAAACGAAAATGAGTCGCCTTCAACTCCTATTCCTCTTGGTAGATACATTGCGGCCAGTCACTCGTCAAGTTCATCACGAAAATGTATAACTCGATTGTCAAATGTATCGAATGGTTAGTTGTTTTTTTTTTACATTTGCAAAATTTTAGTTACATTTTTTCAAACATAGTTTATCGCGAAAAAATAATTATATCATGTGTTATGTTTTTTAACAATCCTAATATGTAACATTCGAAACAAATTACTTTGACCATCTAATGAAAGACATTCAATCGATACGGACATAACAAGGGATGTTAAAGACATCTTGGATGGATGTAACAAGTTGGTGGAACTTTTAGGATGGCACAAGACATGTATACTGGGGAACCTGAGAACAACCAATGAAAATCAAGCTTATCAAGACCTTTTCTTTTTACAAATGACCCATATATGTATGGAGCTACCGTTTTAAGTAAAAAGGGATTAAAGCTTTGTGACGAAGACGAAAGCCTCACGAATAGCACAACCAATGTGGTCTACATAGAAGTGCTACACAATTGTGATACTTACATGTGGTTGTATCTCACTTTAGTATAAAAAGGGATTCAAAATGGTTATGTTCTCTTTTCGATGACAGTGTGTTTCATAAAACTTTTGTTTCATTATTAGGAACTTAATCTTTTTCGGCTACTCCACTATCGTGTTTCATGACTTATGTTTCATTATTACTAACTTCATCCTTTACGTTTGCTTATCCAATGTGATTCATTATTTTTTCGACGTTTCTTTAAAATACCCGTGAATTTCACGGGTCTTTTAGCTAGTCAACATATAACCTGAGGTCCAAAAATGTAATTAACAGTATTATATTACTTGATTTTCAATATGAAGACAAATGATATCTCCATTAAGAATCTTTTGAAAGGTTTTATGGATATTTAAATATACGCATGTCCAGATTCGAACTCGAGACTTCGGGATTGCACACATTACGTATGAGAATTGATGTTAAATAATTAATATATATAAAATGTTATTATTATTAATTATTAGTCACGAAATAAATACTTAACGGTAGTTAATATTTAACGAGGTTTGGCTATAATCGTTAAATGTAAACTTAAAGAACTAGAGATGAAATTATAAGTCGGGAAAGATCTAGAACCCCTTTGGGTTGCTTTGGCCGATCGGTTGGGCTATCCTAACCCAACCCACACATTAACTTGTCCTCCAAGATTGGTTAACTATAAATACAATCCCATTGTATTCATTCTAAACCTAATCTTGGTGACTTGCAAACCTAATTTCTCTCCTTCTCCCTCTTTCTTGTGTGTGGCCGGTCGAACACCCCTCCCCATAGGGTTTCGATTTGTTTAACTCAAGTTTAAGTATTTGGTTTGTTTTGTGATCAAGAACCTAGCTTTTCACATCAATTCGCTATTAGTACGTGTGTACAAGAATGAAGGACAAGCGCACTTGTGTTTGTGAATTCCTTGGTGGTCGATTTTAGGTGGGACGAATTTGGTGAAACCCTAAGTTAGGGTTTTGGGTTTTGTTACTTGTTCACATCACCGTTTGGTTCTTGTTTTGCTAAAAGGTACGCGTTTTCTTATTCGGTTAATTAATATACATATATTATTCATTATACTTCCGCTGCATGCTTTGATGATGTTTATTTGATTTTATAATTGTTATGATTATTAAAACCCAACAGTGGCATCACGAGCCGTTAATATGATGTAATTAATTACCGAAACACATAAAAATTGGATCTTTATGGTTATTGCATGCGTATATTGGTTTCTAGGGTTTTGAATTCGAAACCCTAATTTTTAATTATTGGGTCGATTACCCTATATTTTATTTAATTAGGTTTTAATTTTGTAAAACTTGTAGAAACCCTATGATTGCATGCTAAATTTATGTGGTTAATTAATGAATAATTGTTATGTGCCATGTAATATGCGTATCTTGTGATATAATTGTTATAATGAATCCATGGTGGAACATGCATGTTTTGCTATGGATTATTATTGTTTTTAAATTGTTTAGATGATATACACATGTTTTATTTATTTGATAATTATTGAATTGGGGAAGACCTTAATTATACTAATAAAAATTCGTTATGTGCTATTTGGTATACTATTGACTTTGGCTTACGCAATCGACTTGTCGATGTATGTGGCTCATCTACCTTGTAGGTGAAAGCCCTAGTTGATGTATGCATTATTTTACGCCTAGAATTGTTTATTAGCGTTTATCGAAATAATTATGCATGTGGCTAATTGTTTTTACATATGTTAAATTATTTAGTTATATGTTTATATTATTTGAGCGTGTTTAATTTTTATTAAAATGCTTTTTTGTTTATACATTGTTTGACATGTTAGTAAGCAAAAAGGGTTTTTTGAATAGAAAAATTAAATGGACTAAATAATGGTGGCGTGATTTGTTTTCTAAGTATTAGTTCTTGAACTTTTAATCGATTGATGCGAATGTACTAAATGGTTAGAACGGCTCACCCATTAGAACAAACTAGAAAGGGGGTTTAAAGAAGTGTGCACATTCACAATTAAAGGATGTCTAAGGTTATGCTTATCGGCTTACCTGGTCCTCTGCCCCCCTGTGAGTTCGATTGGAGCTACCTAGTATAACCATTCTATGTACGAAGCATATTAGTGCAAAGTTGTAAGTTTCTCAACGCATCGATTAAAACTTTGTAGAATTTAATCTTAGCAATTAAAATATTGTGTAAGTTTTTTCGAAAATTTTAAGCTATAAAGTTGTATGCGTGCTTCTTTATACATAAGTTTTGATTACACGTCAAAAATTGTACCCTTTAAATTTAAGTTTTTGCCATCTAATGATATGAAACACTTGAAGTTGTAATTTAGTTATGTGAGACCTTGATCTAGATTACAATAACAAGGTGAATTTTTTTGTTGTGTGAGACCTCAGCTTAATTATTTGCAGTTTCTAAATTAGACAACTTAATTAAGTTAGTTAGTGAGACCTATAACTTAAGGCATAAGATGGGATAAAACATGCTTACGTTTTGCATTAATTATTTTGGCAAAATTGTAAATCCCATAACTTTTTGGAATTGAAAACTTGTTTGTCAATTATTGTTTTTCAACAATTACCTATTCTATACTTTCACCACTAGCAGATCAACTGATGTGGTGAAACTATGATAATGAGGATCCAAAATTCAAGGAAAATTCTATGGTTAATATGAATATTGACCAAAGGATATTTTATTTTCTTGAATGTTTACTTATCGAAAGTACTAACTTTTGAACTTTTATTTTCTGTAGAAATGGCTCAATTTGAATCTCGCACCAGCCTCGTCGTTCAAATCTATGTTTGATCGAGAAAAATTGACCGTGGCGTGAATTTCAATGATTGGTATCGGCAACTCAGAATTGTCTTGAGGGTTGCCAAAAGACTAGATTATTTGACTACGCTTTGTCCTCCTGAACCTGCGGTTGGTGCTACTGCTGAAGCACGTAGCTTGCATGGCATCTGAGTATGATAAGTTTAATGAGGTCGCCTGCATTATGCTTGGGAGTATGAATTCAAACTTGCAAAACAGTTTGAAATTACTTCCCTAACCTCATGCTTTCGAAGAATTGCAAAGGTTGTTTGAAAAGCTTTGTATTGTAGAGTCGTATGATGATAGATGCTCTACACAGTTGCAAGCAAGGAGAAGGGAAACTTGGCAGGCGTACTTTGCTGGAAATGATGAGTTACATAGACCAGCTCGGGAGACTCAACTATGTCTACCCTAATGACATACAAATTGGCCGATCAGAGATCCTTTAACAAGGAATTTGATGGTTTAGATGCTTAATTATAATATGCATTGCACGGGGAAGACAGTCAGTGAGGTACATGCAATGCTCATTGATTACGAGAAAGGTTTGCCCAAGAATGCCCCTACACCTGCGGTTCTAACCATCTAAAAGGGTAGGATTTCTAAGCCTAATAAGCCGCTAGCGAACAAGAAAGGGAAAGGCAAGGGTAAAGTTGATAAGGGAAAACAAGTTATGGCTTATCAACAAGAACCTAAGAAGTACCCTCCCAAAAAGCGTGCGAATCCCAAGAAGGATCAAGCTTGTCATCACTGCACCGAGGTAGGACAGTGGAAGAGGAATTGTCCGCTCTACCTTGATGAGTTGCGCACTAAGAGGTATAAAAATACTAGCACTGTGGCTAGTACTTCAGGTACTCTTTTGATGATAGAATTATTTGTTTTTCCTCATAAAATAAATTCTGGGTATATGATCTTTGGATGTGGTATTCACATTTGTAATACACTGCAGGTACTTAGAGGTGCAAGGAAGCTCGCCTATGGACAACAATACACTGCGTGGGTAATTGAGCACATCACAGTCGTTGAAGCTATAGGCACGTTTGATTTAGTTTTACCTTCGGGTTTAGTATTGTCTTTGAACGATTGTCATTACGCACCTTCTATTGTTAGCAGTGTCGTTTCTATTTCCTTGTTAAAAGATATTGGTTTTATTCATACATTTACTGATTATGGAATTTCGGTTTCTTTAAATGGTGTTTTTTACTTTAATGTTATTCCAGTAAATGGTGTGTTTGAAATTGATTTGCATGATAATGTAATTGATAAAAATAATTCTGTCTTTAGCATCAACAATAAAAGAATCAAAAGTGATTTGGATTCTTCATTTCTTTGGCATTGTAGACTTGCTCACATAGGCAAGAAACGCATGCAAAAGCTGCAACACGATGGGCTTTTGCAAGACATCAATGATGAATCATTTGATAAATGCGAATCTTGCATATCTGGGAAGATGACCAAGAAACCTTTTACAAATAGTTTAGAAAGGGCTTCTGATCTTCTTGGTGTGATACATACCGACATATGTGGACCACTAAGACATGTGTCAAGAAAGGGTGCTAGCTACTTCTTAAACTTTCTGATGATTTCTCGTTATGGTTATGTTTATTTACTTAAACATAAACATGAAGTCTTTGAAACATTTAAGGTTTTTAAGAGTGAAGTAGAACTGCAATTAGGAAAGAAGATTAAAGCTCTTCGATCCGATAGAGGTGGTGAATATTTAAGCCAAGAGTTTAAAGATTATCTTGCTGAGTGTGGGATTGTCCAGCAACTCACATCTCCATATACTCCACAACAAAATGGTGTATCTGAGAGAAGAAATCGTACATTTCTAGACATGGTGCGATCAATGTTTAATCTTACAACTCTTCCCTTATCCTTTTTGGGATTATGCTTTAAGCTGCTTTGTTCATATTGAATATGGTTCCAACTAAGAAGGTTGATAAGACTCCTTATGAAGTGTGGTATGGGAAAGCTCCCAACGTGTCTTACTTAAAGGTGCAGGGTTGTGGCGTTTGTTAAATGTGACTCTGCTGATAAGTACAACAAAGATATGTTAAGTGTATATCTTAAGTAGGATACCTAAAGGAAACTATGGGTTACTACTTTTACTTTCCACCTGAAAACAAAGTAATTGTTGCTAGGTATGGAGACTTTCTTGAAAAGGATCTCATATCTCATGAATTCAGTGGGAGAGTTTATGATCTGGAATATGATCAAAAAGATACAACACCTTCTGAAAATACTAACCGACCTCAAGTAGAACACGAAAGTCGGAGTGTTCCACCGAAGTTGAAGTGGTTCCCATTCGTAGATCAAGGACTACTGCGTGCACTGGCGTCTATGTCTTAACGTAGAAGGCTCGAGGAAAATATGTTAGGGGATCTTGGTGAACCTGCTAACTATAAGGCTGCCATGATGAGTCCTGAAAAGGATAAATGGCAAGTCGCAATGAATGGGGAAATGCAATCCATGAAAGATAACGAAGTTTGGATAGAGGTTGACTTACCTCCAAATGCTAAGGTAGTTGGAAGTAAGTGGCTCTATAAGATAAAGACTGACATGGATGACAATGTACACACCTATAAAACTCGTCTTGTAGCTCAAGGGTTTACTCAAACTTTTGGAATAGACTACGAGGAGACATTTTATCCTGTAGCAGACATTAGAGCTATTAGGATTCCTATAGCCATAGCTGCGTACTATGACTATGAGATATGGCAAATGGATGTAAAAACTGCCTTCTTAAACGGTCGCCTAGATGAGGACATCTATATGGCGCAGCCTGAAGGCAATGGAACAAGAAGTTTGATGAAGAAATCAAGAAATTTGGTTTCACTCAAAATCTTGATGAGCCATGTGTATATCACAAAGCTAGTGGGAGTAATGTTATTTTCCTTATCTTATATGTCGATGACATATTGATCATAGGAAAAGACATTCCAAGTTTACAAGATGTAAAGTCTTATCTTGGAAAGTGCTTTTCTATGAAGGATTTAGGGGAATCAGCATTTATTCTGGGAATCAAGATCTACCGAGATAGATCAAGGCGGTTGATTGGACTAAGTCAAAGTACTTACATGGATAAAATATTGAAGAGATTCAATATGCAAGATTCCAAGAAGGGATATTTGCCGATGCAAGTTGAACATGGCTTAAGTAGTGAACTATGTGCGTCAACACCTGAAGAGGTGGCACACATGAGAAAAGTTCCTTATGCTTGGTGTGGGATCTATCATGTATGTTGTGAGATGTACAAGGCACGATGTGGCGTTTGCAGAATATCACTGTCGATATCAACGTAATCGGTTGTGAAACACGGCAATTTATTAAGAACATTCTTAAGTATCTAAGGGCTACTAAAGAAATGTTTCTAGTGTATGGAGAAATCCGGATCACGAGAACTTGATGTTACTAGGAGTTTTGGGATCGTCTTTCCAAACTGATAAAGATGATAAGAAGTCTCAAACGGGATACGTCTTTGTCGTTAATGGAGGAGCAGTTGACTGGAAGAGCAAGAAGCAGACAACGACTGCGATGTCTATTACTGAGCGAGTACATAGCGCTGCGGAAGGCTGCGATGGAAGCTGTTTGGATTAGGAAATTCATTTCGGGACTCGGAGTAATGCCTCTCGAATTGCCTTTAAATGTGTATTGTGACAACTCTGCTTTGCAATAACATTTGCCAATGAGCTGAGTCATGAAAGGCGCCAGACATTTTCCTCGTCGATATCACTATGTTCGAGAACAAGTCGAAATAGGTGAAATCAATCTACTCAAAGTTCATAGAGATAATAATCTAGCTTATCCCTTTACGAAGCCTTTGCCAAAAGAAAAACTTACTCACCATGCTGATGGGATAGGACTTCGTTTAGCTAGTAGTTTCATGCAGGTCTGTGATTAGTATTTGGATAAAGGATGTTATGAACAAATATTACTTTAATGAAATAAAATAGTTGTTTATGTTTATTTTTCATTTTCTTAATATTATATCCTATATTTGCATGTTTAATCCATGAATAACTTATGTTATTCTAAATAGTCCGTTGTCGATCAATGATGTGGGAATGTCATTGAATTAAGACAAATATGAGTTTTGGTAGGATATACTTAAAGTATATTGATGCGTGGGACATACCAGATTCACATGATATTCAATAAATTGAATATATGACAGATCCAAACTTTACATGATGTTACTTATGGGTCTTTGTCATTAAGTAAGTCATGAAGTGTTTATCCCCAGACTTGAGATACCAGATAACTGTTATGAATGTAGTGCATTTGTGTAAGGTAGTCTAACGCTATCCGTGCTGGCGGTAGTTATAAGGGCTATTTTTTGAAGTGTTACAAAGTTCATGAGTTATGTTTGTAGTCAAGAGAATTTGTTCATTTGAATTTGTTTCAAAGCATAATATTATATTTGGGCCCCTGTAGGGTTGACAAGATGTTTGTATGGCCATACCCAAGATCTATCTGGAATACGTTCAGATGATTTTGTAATCTTGTTCAATTGAATACAACGAGAAACAAAATATTAACTTATGAAATGACTTGATCCATATTCATAGTTAATGTAGTATTAGTAACAAAAGGATAAGTAAAAATGATGAATCATTAAATGGTTTTTCCAGAAAATCATACTCGATTCGATCTGGGGGCATTGGCGTGTTAGGCTAGACTAAACCAATGTCATTACTATATTTGGTAATATCCAAGTGGGAGCTGAAAGGTTTTATGGATATTTAAATATACGTATGTCCGGATTCGAACTCGAGACTTCGGATTGCACACATGCGATATGAGAATTGATGTTAAATAATTAATATATATAAAATGTTATTATTATTAATTATTAGTCACGAAATAAATACTTAACGGTAGTTAATATTTAAGGAGGTTTGGCTAACGGTCGTTAAATGTAAACTTAAAGGACTAGAGATGAAATTATAAGTCGGGAAAGATCTAGAACCCCTTTGGGTTGCTTTGGTCGATCGGTTGGGGTATCCTAACCCAACCCACACATTAACTTGTCCTCCAAGATTGGTTAACTATAAATACAATCCCATTGTATTCATTCTAAACCTAATCTTGGTGACTTGCAAACCTAATTTCTCTCCTTCTCCCTCTTTCTTGTGTGTGGCCGGTCGAACACCCCTCCCTATAGGGTTTCGATTTGTTTAACTCAAGTTTAAGTATTTGGTTTATTTTGTGATCAAGAACCTAGCTTTTCACTTTAATTCGCTATTAGTACGTGTGTACAAGAACGAAGGACAAGCGCACTTGTGTTTGTGAATTCCTTGCTGGTCGATTTTAGGTGGGACGAATTTGGTGAAACCCTAAGTTAGGGTTTTGGGTTTTGTTACTTGTTCACATCACTATTTGGTTCTTGTTTTGTTAAAAGGTACGCGTTTTTTTATTCGGTTAATTAATATACATATATTATTCTTTATACTTCCGCTGCATGCTTTGATGATGTTTATTTGATTTTATAATTGTTATGATTATTAAAACCCAACATCTTTTTGAAGATAACAATAGATCTTAAGAATCTTTAAATAAAAAAAATTAGATTACGTTACTTGATTTTCAATATGAAGACAAATGAGATCTCCATTAAATTTACCAAAATAGTATTTGTTTTGTTTATAACAATTAAGCATCTTAAAAAGAACTACGGGATCACAAAACATGAATATGAGGTTATGCTCTAGATTTTTTTGAAAGAATCATATTACAAACTTGAGGTTCTAATTTTTTTAACATAACATGAGGTTATCTTATCTTTTGATTCTTCTAAGAAAATCAGAATGAACAACTTAACAATAACTATTGAGGTTATTGTATTTTGATTATATCCATCGCATTAGAAACAGAGGTTTCATAACTATAATCATAACATGAGGTTATGATATATTTTTTTCTCTTGATGAGATCATAGTAGAACTTGAGGTTTCAATTTTCTTTTTCTCAAACATAACATGAGGTTATATTATTGTGATTCACCTATTCCTTTTTTTCCCTAAAATATAACATGAGGTTACATTATTGATTTTATTGATTTAATCATATTAGAACTTGAAGTTCTAATTTTTTCTCTCTAACATAACATGAAATTATGTTACTTTAATTCTTTTTAAGAATCAACATAGAACGCGAGGTCCAAAAACATAATTAAAAGTAGGGGTTTTGTTAACGACAACCCATTGAGTTAATACTAAACATTTCATGTTTAACAATAATGATTATCATCATTAAATATGTATAAATAAAAAATAATTAGTTTATTAAATGCTAATTTTACATAGATGATGATGCTTATCCACAACCCATTGGGTTTTGGGCTGTGGTTAACAAAACCCTTAAAAATATTATATTTCTTGATTTTCAATATGAAGACAAATGATATCTCTATTAAGAATCTTTTTGAAGATAACAATAGATCTTAAGAATCTTTAAATAAAAAAAATTAGATTACGTTACTTGATTTTCAATATGAAGACAAATGATATCTCCATTAAATTTAGCAAAATATTTGTTTTGTTTATAACAATTTATGCATCTTAAAAAGAACTACCGGATCACAAAACATGATCATAAATTTATATGTTTATTGTATTTAAATTCTTAAGTGTCAAATATATATAATTCATTCTCGTCAAATATTTGTGACAAAAAACAATTCTGATTGCACAAAAAAAAATCGAAACCTTGAGGGAATGCATGTTTGGTTAGATAAGTTCATAATTTCTCATCAAACGTCCATTATTATTATTATCAATTTTCGAAACGCATATAAAAGACATAAAAATAACCCCGTTTTTCTAATCGCTTGGACGAAACATAAAAATTAGCTCGATCAAGTCATGATCGCTTCTTCAAGCCATAATTAACAATATCTAATTAGAAGAGATTAGCAACATAAAATAAAAAGATTTAAGTTATTTACATCCATATCAAAATTGATAAGTAATAAAGGTAACTCTTTCTTTTACTTTTCTTTGTTACACAATTCACAAAATCTTTTTGTTGAAACTGACTATATGTTTAAAAATCATGTACATTGATGAACAAAATAAAAATTGTAAATCACACGACTTTTAACTTGAATATGCATATAACAAATAGAACTTGAGGTTCCGAATAAACTTCTAATCATAACTAATGGTTATGTTATTGTGATTCGCTTGAGGGAATCATATAGAACATGAGGTTTTTAGTACATATATTATTATAACTTGAAATTATGTCGTTTCGATTCTCTTGAGGGAATCACAACTGAATTATAACATTTGAGGTTATGTTATTATGATTATTTATTTATTTATTTATTTATTTATTTATTATTATTTTTTTAAATATTCATGTTAGAACTTGTGGTTTTAATTTTTTCAAACACTACATGAGGTTATGCTCTAGATCTTTTTGAAAAAATCATATTAGAACTTGAAGTTCTATTTTTTTTTAAACATAACATTAGGTTATCTTATCTTTGAGTAAAGTCCAAAATACATCCATGTGCTTCGCCCTTTGTCTCGCTTTACATCCCTAAACTTTTTTTTGGCACAAAACCATCCATCCGTTGGTAAAGTTGGCACAAATACATCCCTCTGTTAACAAATTGATTAATAAGGACTAACGGTGCAAATATTTCTCCGTTATCTCCTAACTGAAGAGAAAATATTTGCACCGTTAGTCCTTAGGACTAACGATGCAATAAAATAAATTGCATCGTTAGTCCTAAGGACTAACAGTGCACTCCGGCGCCACCTACCACCCACCGCCACCTACCACCTCCACTGCCACCTCCACCCACCACCACCCAATGCCACCACCACCACCGCCGCCACCAACCGCCACCACTGCCACCACTATACTAACACCTCCACCCAACGCCACCTCCCCCACCACCACCCCGCCACCTCCACCCACGCACCACCCAACGCCACCACCCCCACTTCAGGCCACCTACCTACTACCACACATCCACCCACCACCACCCAACGCCACCTTACCGCCACCACCCAACCACCTCTACCCACCCCACCCCCCAGCTACCTCCACCCACCACCGCGCCACCACCACTACCAAGGTCGCCACCCACATCCACCCACCACCCCGCCACCTTGCCCGCCACCACCGCGCCACCTTCACCGCCCACGCCACCCAACGCCATCTTACCACCACTTCCCGCCACCACCAGCGTAAATCTACCCACCACGCATTTTGCACCTTTCACCGCTCACCGCCGCCATCCCCACACGCCACCATCGCCCGCCACCACGCCAGCAGCGCCACCACCACCACTTTTGCCACCTCTCCTCCACCGCCATACCACCATCACACTTCGCACCCCATCACCACCATCAACAAAATAGGTGGTAGTTGGTGGTGGTGTAGCTGTGGTGTGGGTGAAGGTGGTGGCGATGTGGCGGGGTGGAAGTGGCAGTGTGGCGGGTGAAGGTGGCGTTGGGTGGTGGTAGATGGCAGCGGTGGAGGTGTGGGGTGGTGGTGTTGGATGGTGGTGGGTGGAGGTGGTGGTGTAGTGGTGGCGGTGGGTGGCGGCGGTGGAGGTGATGTGGCATGGGTGGAGGTGGAAGGTAGGTATTTAGTGAAGGTGGTGGCGTTAGTGGTAGGTGGCGCTAGAGTGCAGATTAGTCCTAAGGACTAACGGTGCAAAATTTTCTCTTCCGTTAGGAGATAGCGGAGAAAAATTGCACCGTTAGTCCTTATTACTGAATTACTACTTGAGAGGGATGTATTTGTGCCAACTTTGCTGCGGAGGGATGGTTTTGTGCCAAAAAAAAGTTTAGGGATGTAAAACGAGACAAAGGACAAACTACAGGGATGTATTTTGGACTTTACTCCTTATCTTTTGATTCTTTTAAGAAAATCACAATGAACAACTTAACAATAACTATTGAGGTTATTGTATTTTGATTTTATCCATCGCAGTAGAAACAGAGGTTTCATAACTATAATCATAACTTGAGGTTATGATATATATATTTACTAGCTTAGAGACCCGTTGACACAAGGTTATTTTTTAAAGAGATAGATAAATGAAATGATAATAAAAGTAATAACGTAAATTTGTTAAATTTAAAATATGTGTGAGTCACAATCGATTTACAACCACTCGAACATAAAATGATGTGTAATTTCAAGTACTTCTTTATACACGACATTCGTTGTGGTTCTGGAGAGATTACCATCTTGATCACAAATGACAACCTTCAAACCCCGCTTGCTTTTTACTCTTGATACGACAACGTAGATGATGAGTATATATGTACTTATTAGGTGTAGATAATTGTTATACGAATTAGGGTTTTGAGTTTTTTTTTTTGGGTACAATATTTACACATATGGTCCATGATTATAAGCAATATGTTAAATACGGTTGTACAGGTAAAATCTATACTATAAAAGTGAGCAACAAAATATATATATTTAGAAAGTCAATGTTTTGCAAAAATGATCTAATGCAAATATATTAAATAAAATAAACATAATAAAATACAAAAATTGTGTAAGAAAAATTAACAAAACACATAAATACTTAGAAGCTTCGACTTCACACCATTCAAAACCTTTTGACACTCATCATGATCACCTACATTGAGTTTAAGCCAGTCAAGTAGAATGTCAACATCATGATCATCTGTGACATAAAAAACACACAGGAGAAATATATAGTTAGTATCAAAACACATATTTATTTATGTTTAGTAAACAAATTATATTAGATACCTTTCTGATTCGTAGAAGAATCACCGTCTTCAAATATTGATTGAAGAAACCTCAATGCTTCGTCGAATTTGGTTGTTCAGCACGAACATCATGTTGACTGTTTGTTTTGGGCTCGGGTTTTGGAGCAACAAAGGTTGTATCATTGGATTTGTAGTTATTGTCATAAGCATGTGACTTTGTAAGAAATTATATGTGTGAATAAAATAAGAAAACAACAAACGTAAACATATTCCATTAATATATGAGAGAAAACGGATTAAGTAACTTGTAAGAAATTATATGTGTGAATAAAATAAGAAAACAACGAACGTAAACATATTCCATTAATATATGAGAGAAATAATGAGATGATAAGTGAATGTCCATGTATTCTCGTCTCCAAATTTGATGGTCTTGAATAGCCATAATGTATGTGGCTAATTAAGTTAATAGCAAATGTCTATTCCGTGAACATCTAATAATCCATAGAAAATGTAAGTAAAAGTTGGTTGTGATTAATTATAATTTAAATTTAAAATATGATATAAAACATGTTATATGTATATTGTATATAGCTTAAAGACCCCGTGGATTCATGGGGTTTTAGAGGATCAAGGTACTTTGCTGAGATATGTATTCCTATTTTACTGTTACACACTTTCACTTGCCTTTGAATATCACAATTTGAATTGCACCCTTTTTTGTAAACATTAAACGTGCAACTTGAAAGTGAAGATAGTGTTTGCAATGTAATCCATTGTTCGTCTTATCCATAAGGACCCAACAAATACAAAGGCATGCTTATATATATTATGAGGTATGCTAGGGCCACATAAAGTTTACACAAAAAATCCCCACTCGGTGGCGTGTCAGTGGTGATTAGTTTGTGGGATGTGGATCCCAGAAAACCAATCACCGTGACCGTCGGTAGAGGATTTTAATGTACTATGTGATGTAGCAAATTTCATATATTATTACTCTTAGGGCTTCTATGGATTCAGTCTTTGGACCTCCAATACCCTTTTCATTTGCTTACGTGGTGACCTCTACTATTGGATTGGTCACCATAATCATCGTTATGGAATTCGTAACATGGCAAGTTCTCATTATAGGCGTGTTTTCTCGATGACCAAATATTTCCAGGTGATTGACTTATGTTGAATGTTAGTGGTTTTGTTGCTCATTATACTAATAAAGAAATTATTCATAGGTTCCTTTTATATTGGTCTAAAAGGACTCACGCTAATATTAATAAAAAAATTGTTGTGTATGTCGTGTGGAGATTGATTTACGCGATCTTAGCATTTGATGTTCTATTATTTTGGTAGGTATAGATGAATCATTGTTGAATGTGCATGGTGATTTGCATAGAGATAATGTGCACTTTGGCATACGAAGTCGCATAGAATTGTTTGCAGTGCAGTCGACAATCCAAAAACATGGCAAACACTCCCACGCCGGGCTCTGCTCCTCGTTATACTCGTAAATGGTAGAACTATATAAAAATTGTTGACAAAATAAAATAAGCATTTTAACCCAAATTTGAGTAAATGGTAGAACTGTATGAAAAATAGACATACACTCATAATCCATTAAACATTTGTGAATACACGGGCCATTGGCCATGTACATGATCTACTTAACGCGTGTGAACACATGCATACTATAATATTGTTACAATTATGAACTTACTAAACTAATAACAATTATGCAAACCCAACCGAAAGGTATTAAATCAATATAAATACCCTACCACACAACAAACCAAAAATCAACATAAATAACATTTTCTCAAACATAAATTAAACAAAACGGTAGTTAAAGATCAATTTCCCAAACTATGCGCATTGAATGTTGAGGTATACACCTTCATTTTGGTTTACTTCTCCGCCTTTGTCTCCATTTCAACAAACTGGTTAATTGGTGAAATATATTAATGAATAGGATCAATAATAGTCTTATGAAGAGTTTGAATTTATCTATACTATATAATATTTTAATAATAACACGGAAACAAACAAATAACAGATTTAGGTGTGTTTGGGATTGCTAACCTCTCTCACACAACACCAGTAACCAAGAGCAATTGTTCAAAAGCATATCTACATACTATCGTCCATTTTGAACTTAATTGCATCTTCTGTGAACTTTGAATCATGAATTGCTTTGAATGGACTAAAATTAAATGCACAATCGTAACCGGTTATGTTTGAATGAATTGTTTTACGAATCGTGTGGAAGAAGCTTTGAATTGGAGCGTATAGAAGAAGTCTGTGGTTTGAATCACAAATAATCAGTGGAAAATTGGTGCAGCAGAAACTTGTACTATGGCTCTAAATATGGTAGGGCATTAAACGAATTTTTAATGCTTGGTGCTTAGAAGGGCTTGTACAAAAGCTTATTTTATTAGATAAAATAGATCTCTTGATGAGATCATAGTAGAACTTGAGGTTTCAATTTTCTTTTTCTCAAACATAACATGAGGTTATGTTATTGTGATTCACTTTAGGAATCATCAAAGCACATTAGGCTTTAAACAAAAATAATCATAACTTGAGGTTATGTTACCGTGATTCACTAGAGGAATCATATTTAAACATTTTAACAATAACTTGAGGTTTTTGTATTTTCTATCTATAATCATAATAGAACTTGAGGTTCTATAATAATCATAACGTGATGTTATGATATCTTTTTATTCTTTTGAGAGAAACATAATAGAATTTGAAGTTTTATTTTTTTTTCTTTTGTTTCTAACCGTGATATCAAAATACTAATCAAATTCATCAACCTATATCTTACATCCGGTGAAATTGAAAATCATTTTTTTTCTTTATATAATCACAACAAAACATTTTTCTGTTTTTGTAGAGAATAATGGAGCTTGCTTTAGATAAGAAAAAAAAAGAAACAAAAATTTAATAATCTCTTAACTTTCATGAAACTATAAACCATTGAGGGTTCTTTTCTTTCAATCAGACGAGATATACCGCGAACATACTTGTTATATTAGATGTTGGTTCAAGTGAATTAAACAACAAATAATGATAATCATAATATTATAAAAGAGACTTGATATATATACCTAATTAAATGGACCTAAAAGGTAACCTAATGCATAAAATAATGACATGATGATAATGTATGCTTACATACCAGATCTTGTCGTGAATTTCAAAATGAAAATCAACCATCACTTCAGCCGTTTATCCTTCATTCTTAATTTACTTTTTTTCTCAAAACTATCGTGTTTTGAAAATAATTGACAAGAGTAAAAGATGTAGGAGAAGAAAACATTGTTATACAGTAATGAGGTTACAACGAAAATGTATTTATAAAATAAAAACCCTAGTAAGTTACTGATGATGAATAGACAAAAGCCCATTAACAATATTTACAACAAATTAAAATATTATGAGAAAAATTCAATGGAGAACACATTTTCTTTAAAGAACAAATGGTTAAATCTCGTCCATTCAATCATTTTAAATCTGATGGTGTAGATTAATTCTTATTAAAAAACAGAAGGGCTTTTTGGTAATTATCCAACTCCACCCAACACCCATCATTCCCACACTCACACTCACAGAGTCACACATCTTTACACACAAATACTCTCTATTTCTCTCCTATCAAAATTTCTATCTTTTATATCTAAACTCATAAATCATAAATTCAATAATAACCAAATTCAACATGTGAAAGCCGAAAAAGATAATATGTTCAAAACAAGGAGAATTGAATTTGTTCGAAATCAGACACCGTGAGTCGATGACGTGGCGGTGGTTTGGTGAAGGCGATTCAACATGGTCGTCGGCTTATGGCCTTAAAAGTTCTTATCCTTTTTACCTTTATACTTTGTAGTGCCGATCATTATCGGTATAAATGTTTTTAAAATGGGTAATTCTTAAAAAGGGACAAAAAGGTGAAGAGTAATCATTTTGAGGTACAAAAATAAAAGTATCTTTACCAATTTAGGTGTCATAATGCGAATGTGCGAATGTCTTATTTCATTGAATGTGCGACAAGTGTCCATTTTTTTAATAATAAAGTACAGTGGTAGGTGGTTGTTTTTCTAAATATTCCTTTTTTGTCTTATTATTGGTAGTATTAAAAGACCAAAATACCCTTATCTTTTATATAAAAACACATGTTTACCATAACTATCCCACCACCACCAAATCCGGCCAGCCACCACAACAACAAATATTAAACTTCACATAATAATACAATTCTTTGATTTTCTTTACATAGTGAATACAATACAATAGTCACAGTAGCAATAGCTTACTTTTCCTTTACATAGTGATTTTCTTGATTTTCTTTACACAGTCAAAACCCATCACAGTAGCAGGTACGTGACTTTCGTTGTTTTTTTTTTTTTTTTTTTTTTCCTAAGATCTAAAATCTAAAAAGAAAACAACCACGAAAACATGGTTAACAACGGAAATAACACAAACTAAGCACGGGTATACACGTGAGAAGTCACGGTAACACATGCAAGAAAAAGCCAAAAGTTCGAAACTTAAATTTTAGATCTAGGGCGCGTCGGTGGGTTTCACCGCGTACCAATGTCGAATGATCACCTTTCGACGATCTATCGTTTGGTATAGGTGGTGTAATTTTTCGGTGGATTGGTGGCGGAATATTGGCCCGGAGAAGAAGGCGGTGATGGTGGTTCCGTCGCCGGAAAAAGTAGAGAGAGGTGAGAGAGAGAGAGAGATATGTGTGAAAAAGTGTGAGAGTGTGTGTTTTGTGGGTGCCCATGGAATTTTATACAGCAACAATTTATTTATAAAATTGAGAAATGATGGCCGGAATTTTTGAGAGAGAGATGGCCGGAATTTTGTGAGAGAGATGGTGATGAGTGTGTTTTGTGAGAATTTATTTATATTAATGAGAAATGATAAAATTAAAGTGAGGGTATATTAGACTTTTAATACTCTCAATTATAAGATAAAATTCACCGACCAATGTACTTTAATAATAAATAAGTAGACACGTGTCAGCATCACAATGGTCGTCGTTACATTCAGCACATGAATTTTGAGAAGAGGGTTTATTTTTGTACCTCAAAGTGACCTCAATGGAGCTTTTTGTCCCATTTTGGGAATTACCCCTTTTAAAAAAGCTGTAAATTAGCCTCCCTTGATAGAATATTTCAAGTTGGTTCGTTGGAGATAAAAGTCCAAAAAATAGGATTGGGATAAAAAAAGATAATATTTGTGCTCGTTAATTATGGGTAGTAATATTTATGACATGATGCTTCAACAGTTGACTATTATACTCACTTCAAGATGATATGTAAAGGAGAGAAAACAACCTTCTCTATTTGGTTCATGCTTTTAAAGATGATGTGAGGCATCAAGCGGTGGCAGCAGATCCTACAAAAGGTCATGCAAATCTTAAAAAATAAGCATTAACAAGCATCACAAATCTTAGGCTGTTATGCTTTGGGAAAGGGGTCTTTCTTAGAAGTGAGTTGAGGGATTGGAAAATAAGAAGGTACCTCGAAAGAGAACTTATTCAAAACTCAGTGTAAGTTTTGTTTCGAGTGGAATTGAAGATGGTTGTGAAACTTGATTTTTTAGAAGACACTCATTAAGGGTGTGTTTGGTTTATCGCTATGAATCACAATGTGGGTGTTGGTATAGAGTGGAATGATAATGGAGAGTATGAAGAGACCACCCACATACATAATATATAAGGAAACCTTCATATTTGGGTATCCTCATTCCATTGTGGTGGACCCCATAACCAACCAAACAACATTAATGACTTTCAAAGTCATAAACCCATTGTAACACCATAGGCAAATCCCACATTGGTTGTGGCCTGGAGAGTTGTTGGGCTCATAAGATAACATTCGCCTTACAATGACATAACGCGTTTTGTGGTCTACTGTGAGTGGAGTTCTTAGGAACTGGCAGTTAAGCGTGCTCATGTGAGATTAAGCGGCTTGGGTGACCTGTCGGGAAGTCTTCAAATGAGGCCACAAAAACAAAGCCGTGAGCCTGCGGGCAAAGCGGACAATATTGTGGCCTGAGTAGGTGGGATGTTACACCCATACCCATACACCCCAACCAAACGGGCCCTTAGATGTAATATTTTTTACCTGATAGTGATAGTCGGTACTAATAAATTTTTATTTGGGTTGCTATTTTTTTCCAGTGTTTTTATGAGTTTCTTAAATAGTGGTTTAGTTGTTTAGATGAAACATAATATCATATAAAGCACATGTGATTTACTCTTTTCTAGATTAAGGTCCGTTTGGTTTGTGTAGGTGGGTTTAAGATTTGGATTTGGATTTAAATTTGGATTAGAATTTGATGTAGGAGAGAAAAAAAATATTTAATAATATTAATTATTTTATATAATAATTTTGTAGTAAAAAATATTATTAATTAAAATAAATATAGAAATAGATGAGAGCAGAGGGGAAAATGTAGGGAAAGCATGGGGCAGAACCGAAGGCCGATCGACCCGATCACGACCTATCCCGAAACCGACAAGGCTGAAAATCCTAACCAAATCCTTACCCGATTCTAGTTCTAGGTAATCCTGAATCCCGACCCAAGTCCCAAAACGAAACCGGTTCGTATGGTTTTCTTTGTGTTATCCCGGGTAATCCCGACTCTTGACCCGACCCGAGTCCCGACAAGGTTGAAAACCCAAACCGAGTCCCGACCCGATTTAAGGTCGGTTTGTGTCGGTCGGTGTCGGTTAGAGTCGGGCGTTGGTCGGTCGTCGGTTGGGATTGCTCAGCCCTAGGAAAATGGACCCACTAAAAAAATTAGGGTTTTGGCTGCTAAATAGACGTGTACTTTATCAAATGTACCGTTTTGGTACGTGCACTAATTTCCGTTCCACTTTATGTTGCGTACTTTTATGTTTCGTTCCATTTTGCACGCATGTTTACAGGTAACCGGTTGGGAATGTATAAAACCGGCAAAAATGCCTATGTGACATATTTTTTGAGTAAATTACATAGATCGTCCTTCTTGTTTGTCCCAAATTGCATCTACTGTCCCTGGTCGTTTTCGTTTGTTATTTTAAGTGTTCATCCGTTTCTTTATGTTTTCGCCCTTTTTTTTTACGTTTTCATCCGTTTTTTTTTTTTACGTTTTCATCTGTTTCTTTACGTTTTCACCCGTTTTTTTCGTTTTCATCCATTTTTTTTTAACTTTTTGGTAATTTTTTTACGTTTTCGTCTGTTTCTTTACGTTTTCGCCCGTTTTTTTGGTTTTTGTCAGTTTTTTTTTACGTTTTTGTCCATTTTGTTACGTTTTCATCATTTTTTTTCGTTTACGCCTATTTTTTACGTTTTCGTCAATTTTTTCATTTTCGTCTGTTCTTTTTTAAAGTTTTCATCCGTTTCTTTACATTTTCGACTGTTTTTTTCGTTTTTGTCTATTTTTTTAATTTTTCATTCGTTTCTATACGTTTTCATCTATTTTTTTGTTATCGTATGTTTTTTACGTTTTCGTCTGTTTCTTTATGTTTTCTTCCTTTTCTTCGGTCTTCATCTCGTTTTTTTTACGTTTTCATCTCGTTTTTTTTGTTTTCGCCTGTTTTTTTTAAGTTTTCATCGGTTTCTTTACGTTTTCTTCTGTTTTTTTTAAGTTTTCGTCCGTATCTTTACGGTTTTGTCCCTTTTTTTCTGTTTCGTATGTTTTTTTACGTAAAGAAACGGATAAAAACATAAAAAAGAAAAAGAAAAAAAAAAGACGAAAACGTCAAAAATGGACGAAAACGTAAAAAATTAACGAAAACATTAAAACGTAAAGAAACATAAAATTAACAAAACGTAAAGAAACAGACAAAAACGTAAAGAAACGGATGGAAATTAAGAAAAACGGAAAGCGTAAAGAAATAGGCGCAACGCGTAAAAAGCGGGACAACGATATAAGGTAACAACATAAGAAAAAGCATATAAAATGGGGTAAAACGTTTAAAATCGTAAGAAAATGCATAAAAGGGACGAAACGTATAAAAGCGAACAAAAAGGTATATAAACGGGTAAAAACGTAAGAAAAACGTATAAAACGGACGAAACGTATAAACACATACAAAAACGTACAAAAACGGAAAAAAAAAAACGTATAAAAACGGACGAAAACGTATAAAAATGGAACAAAACATGAAAGTATGCAACATTAAGTGGAACGGAAAATAGTACACGTACCAAAACGGTACATTTGAAAAAGTACGTAGCTATTTAGCGGCCAAACCCCTATTATTTAACTTATTTTTGTTAGTGGAAAACTTACGTGGCGTGCACACGTGGCAATAGTGATTATGGTTTCGGTAAAACAAGTTTAGTCGTGCAAAATGGTACAAAATATAAAAGTACGCAACATAAAATAGAACGGAAATTAGTACACGTAACAAAACGGTACATTTGGTAAAGTACACATTATTTAGCAGCCAAAACCCAAAATATTAATACCCATCAACACCCCCATTATTCAATCTATCATTCTTGAATCTATTATCTCTCTTAAAATATACAACCAAACATTCTTTAAATGTCACACCACTTCAAAACGCATTCCATACCCCTGTACCAAACGGGCCCTAAAACAAAATCACATGTGATTCACACACGAATCATATGTGATTTACACATGAAATCAAAATGAAAAATAGAATCACGTGTGATTTAATCATTTTTAGATTAAAACAAAGTCACATGTGTTTCAGTTTATAACATCAAAGGGTAAATCATACGTGATTTACATTTTTCTATAAAAAAACATAATCATGCGTGATTTCACGAATTTGTTTTATAAAAGTATGAAATAAGTTGATTTGATATTGAAAATGACATGCGATTTTTTCTTTTCCTTTTTTTGTAACCTGAATTTCCAACTCGACATTGCGAGTCGGCTAAAATCACATCTCATTTTTTAATGTGATTTATAAAAGCACACGTCATTTTTAAAATAACAAATCACATGTGATTTTTTACAATCACAAGTGATTTTTTACAAATCACGTATGGTTTTTCTGGACGAATATTTTGAAAAACAAATTGTCGAAAGTATATAAAAGTGCATATATATATAAAGATAATTTAATTCTCGTTATGATGGTGTTTTTTCATAACTTGAATGTTTACCGTTTACAAGATATATTGTTTTTAAAAAAAATGAAAAATGAGTTCTTAAAGTAAATGAGCTGGAATTACTTTTTTGTCCTTGTTTGTTATTTTTCTGTTTTTATCTCTGCCATTGAATTAAAGCAAGATGTGTGGCTGGGATCTTCTCTTTTGTTCTTTAGATAATAGTTGTTTATCACAGATCTTAACTAAAAATATTATACCCTTCAACTTATTATGGAGTCATGTGTGTCATGGATGGTCTTCACGCGGTGTGCACCATTACGCTCCTCTCTTTTCACGCGTTATGGATCATGGTGAGGTGGTTTGATCTCAAACTTTCCCTAACAATTTTGTGTTGATTATGTGAGATATCTATATACATACTACTTATAATGTAGGAATGAATCTCTCTTCTCTTGGTCTTAATTTACAAGTCATAATACTTATTGTACAATACACAAAGCACAAACAAAACAAAACAAAACCACTACTCATTTAATACAATTAATACACTATTAAAAACTAGCCGGGTACCCGTGCGTTGCGGCGGCGGGTACCAGTGTGATTATATTTTTTGGCAATAGCAATGTTTTTCCGATGCATCACTTTTAAAGAATGAAAAAAAATGTACAACAGTGGTTATTAATTGGAAATTAATTTGTTTTATTATTTACGCATTTAGTAACATAATAAAAAGCTTTTATAGCAGGGTGCCTACGCGATTATATGTTTTTAATGATGCTAACTTACCACATGGCGATAACTTAATGGAACAACTTTACCGCACAGTGTTGTTTTAAAAAATGGCAGGCTTGCATCACGATGCAAAGACGATACGGAAACGATGATCAACGATATAGCTATTCGTTTAGGACGCGTAATATTATATATCGTTTAAACATAGAAGGTGTTTTAAAATAGCGGTTTTAGCGCTATCTAATGGTGTCTATATTGCTAAGTTGTGGTAGTAAATGGTGGTCCGTTGCGTGGTCGAAAAAGGTAGTGTCAGAAATTCTGACCACATAAAAGATTGGTTTCTATGATCCGCTTAATGATTTATAAATTTTATTTAGTGGTGTTTTAAAGAAGAAATATAAGATAAGATGATTTATGTGTTGTTGTTTTATATCATGTGATATATTAAGTGTACTTTTGAGTGAAGAGTATATTAATAATATCATTATTTTGGTGGGTGTTTGAAATATATAAATGATAAAATGATTTATGCATTATTGTTTTCCACCATTTGATATATTAATTGTACTTTTGGGTGATGGGTATTTTAATTATATTATTAATTATTTGTAAATTATATTAGTGTGTGTTTTAATAAAAAAGAAAAACTAGATGATTTATGTATTATTATTTTGTACCAAGTGCTATATTAATTGTATTTTTGAGTGAGGGTATTTTAATGATTTCATTAATTCTGACATTAATATACACGAATGTTACAACTTTGATGATTTATGTATTATTATTTTGTACCAAGTGCTATAGTAATTGTACTCTTAGTTACAAGTATAGAGGGTTACTTTTATTATAAATGTTTTTTGTCTTAAAATTTGATTTCTATATTTAGAATGTCCTAAACACTTTATATAGTAGTATAGATACATTTACACAAAAAAATACAGCTATTCAACCATAATTTACAATCTAATTAAGCTATCTTCTATACTACATATAATAAAGGGATGACTCTCTCTTCAAATCTTAAGACTTACAAGAAAAGAAGCATAGTGTACAACACTTTAATGCACATAATTTTCAAACGTATAAGACAAGAAGCCTAACATACACCATTTTAATGCACATATTAAAAAAAAAACCACAAGAATGATATTTAATGTAGTCAATTAATATCAGTCAATAAATACAATTAATACACATTTATTAAAATACCCTTTACATAAGAAATACAAATTATCAAACATATTGTACAACCAAATTAAATATAATTCGTGCATTAAATGTCACTAATACAAATAATAAAGCACATTAAACAAATAGTCAAGCCCGAACGGGCAACGGGCCAAATGGGCTTAAGCCCGAACGGGTGCAAGCCAAATGGGCACAAACTAAACGAAATTCTTGAAATCCGTAAATTTATTATCAAATAAACATAATAAACTAAAATACATGATTCACCGGAAAATTTTATTTCATAGTACACACCGCCGCAACGCGCGAGAACACTGCATTAAATGTCACTAATACATATAATAAAGCACATTATACAAATATTCTAGCCCGAACGTTCAACGGGCAAAATGTTTAAGGAAACCTGGCGCGGGCCGCGGGCTGGAACGAAAAGCCGAACGGGCAGGGGCTAAACGAAATTATTGATATCTATAAATTTATTGTCTAAAAGAATATAATAAACTAAAATACATGATTTCTCAAAAAAAATTATTTCAAAGTAATCGCCACCGCAATACACGGATACCCAGCTAGTTATTTTATGAAGTATGTTTGCATTTAGCATAAATAATGATTTAATCCTTTAACTTTGAGTCACCTTATAATTTAATCACCTAACTTTTTGATAATGTTTTTGTCCTCAGCTTTGTTTGACTCTTTGATTTAAGGGCTAATAACCTATTAAAGCACTATACTTGTCACGAATGACAGTTTTGCATAGCGAACTAAAAAAATAACTCTTTTAGACATTAATGTTGACATTTTTGTTTTTTTTAAGTTTTATAACCATTTTACCCTTCGAAAAATATTTAAAAAAAAATAAATTCGAAAAAAAATTTCAGAAAATTTTTTTAATCTAAAAAAAAAAAATCGCATTTCACAAAAAAAAAAAAGGAAAAAAAAATTTTAGAACACAAATTTCGAAAAAAAAGTATTTCAAAAAAATATTTTGGAAAAAAAAATTCGAAAAAAAAAGTATTTCGAAAAAAAATCAGAAAGGGTAAAATGGTCATAATACTTAAAGAAACACAAAAATGTCAACATTAATGTCTAAAAGAGTTAATTTTTTTAGTTCGCTATGCAGAACTGCCATTCTTAACAAGTATAGCGCTTTAAAAGGTTATCAACCCTTTATTTAACTGCTTAATTTTGTTTGACAATGTTTTTCTCCCGATCTCTAAATTTTTATTTCGAATAAACCTTTTAACTTTAGATGTTACTACTATTAAAATATTTAATATTAAATGACCGTTTTAATCAAAATTTAACTTTAAATAAAAACTTTTGACTATTTTCACCAGCATTTTATTAGTATTTTAAAAATAAAATAAAATAAAAAAGGTCGGATGCTAACTCCACATGTTATTGGTTTGATTAAGGAATAATTGGTTGTATCTCGGGTGTTCAAAAAAATCAGAACTGATTCGCTCATTCTCTTGGTCTGAACGAGAAAAGTGACTAAAAAACTGAAAACCTTGGTGTATCATAAGACATGTCAGTTTTGATAGCGAAAAAAGTAAATAATCGTCCTCACCCCTCACGAGACGGATACCTTAAATTTACAGACCAGATATGCTATATTTGTTAACTCCGGCCCAGGTACCGTTACCTCAAGGTCGGATGCGGGTTGTTAAAACGTGATGCATGGCCCGTGAACATGGGTACTTGTTGTTTTACTACATGAATTCACCCAAACCATTAACAACCTTGGTCGCAATGGTCAATACAATAATTTGTTTTTAAGTTGCATGTTAAATGTCTTAATTAAATATTTATTAAACTTACGGAGTTTTAATCAAATGGTCAAACAAATTAAGTGATTAAATCAATGTGTCAAGCAAAGTTAATGATAAAAACATTGTCGAAATAAAGTTAAGTCGTTAAACTATAAGGTTGTCCCTAACGAGAGCAAAATGGGGGATTGACAAAGGGAGTCAAGCAGCAAGGATGGAGGGAGGTGATGTGAATGTTTAGCAAGGATGAAAAGGTGCAACCAAAGGTGAATGTTTCACCTTTTGAGTTGCGTGAATAGTGGTTATTTAGGGTGCGTTTGGTATCTCACTATAGGAATATGACTATGACTATGAAAGTCATTAAAGATGTTTGTTTTGTGAGCCCAATAATGAAATAGGAATATCATAGTCATAGATTCATTACACACCAATTTGGTGTCCATGAAATCCATTTCTGCGGGCCCCTCTCTTTTTCAAATCCATAGTCATAGATTCATTGTGATTTCTAGTAACAAACCAAACGGCCCTTTAATTATTTGTTTTTTATTTGTGAGTGTGTGAGAGATATTTAACGGTGTATTTTAATAAATGAAAAAAATATTGAAAGGTGAAGTAGTGTGAGATGGTAGTGAAGGAGAAAGAAAGCTGATGTGACGTTGAGATAAAATGTAAAATGGTGTGAGGGTTAAGGATAGTTGATGAGTGTCTAAATACTCATCATTTTTGTCAATCTAAAGCTGCAAAATCATCGAAAACACTCAAAAATGCATCAAAATGATGAAAATATCACAAATCAGTGTTTTATGTGTTTTAAATGCAAAAATATCAAAATCAGATGAAAAATGATTCAAGTTTGCAAAATTGGCAGTTTTAGTCCCCAAGTTTCAAAAAGTTGTCAAATCTAGTTCCTGGAATTCAAAAATGTGGAATTTTATCATTCAAGGTCCCTGAAATATTCTAAGTTGTTAAAATTGGTCCTTGAATGATTGTTTGGTCAAATGGCGAGAAAAGGTCCTGAGCTTTGAAAAATTGCAAAAATAGTCCTGGATATTTTAAAATGGAATTTTATGCAAAAGTTATCCTTGTACTATCAAAGTTTGTCAAGTTTGGTCCTTGTGATATATTTGGAAAATGTTCAGTTTTGGTCCCTCAAGTTTGCAGAATTACAAAATGGTCCTTATGCTTTATTAATACCAATTGGACCCTTTTTGTATTTAGAACCCCATCCAAACCAAAAGAACCCGCCATATACCACTTGACCCCCCCACATTACCAATTGTGAACCCCCATTATTAATACCACTCATCAAATAAGTCAAAACCGGCTACTGTTCATCTTTCTCAGAAATAAGCCAAACCAAAACCGGTTTGGTTTTCCATGATTTACTCAACCTCCCACCTTGTCCCCTCCACCTCCACTAACACCAAAAATCTTTAATTGACTCAAACCCACTCCATTTATTGATCAAACACGCTATGTGACTTTTGGCCAAAATCCACTTGGACGGATATGATGAATTAGAGATCCAATGGTGAAATTGATGGGAAACAATCGAGATGTCATCGAGTTAAAAAGTCTATAAAGGAGTGGAGAGATGCATTGTATCAATCTATCTAGTGTAAAATTAGTTTTCTTATGTCGTTTTAAGTACTTTTCAATTTTCAGTGTATTTTAAAGCTTTCAAGCATTGTGTTTAAGTTTTTGATTGTATTGTGAATCTCTCTTAATAAGCAATTTCAAGTTTTAAAGTCCAATTCAGTTTATGCAATTTTTCCTTAAAAAATCTCATATGCTTCAAATATTGTTTTTAGTTGTTTGTATGGACTGAAATAGATCACATAAGCTCCTAGAAAGCTTCTTCAAGCTTTTAGAAACATTAAAAACCAGTTTAGAATCAAAAACAAGAAAATCACAAAAATACCAAATAAATAGTTGAAAAATAAAAAATCCCATGGAAATGAAGTTCACAAATGGGCGGTGAATTTTGGATGGCCTTGGGTTAGAAGCTTAGTGGTAAGCTAATAGGGGTGTTAATTGGTCCTTGTTCTCGCTTTTGAGCTTGGAAGCTTTTGTAAGCCTTTTTGTTCATTTTGCATTTCACTGTTGTAGTTGTTCATTAGCTTGAATTTATGTTTCTTAGTGATCATTAGTTATAGTTAAGTGAAATTAATCATTAATATCAGTTGGTTGTTCTTTTAGATTTGTAGTTTATAAAAATCTCACTTTGACAGTTTTAATAGCATAAGTGTAATCTCTTTGTTGTATGTTGTTATTATTGTTGTTTAATGTTCATTTAGTCTCATTACATGATATTACAAAGTTTGAAATCAGTTTCATGGTTTAAATTTGTGATTTGATTTGAAAAATCATCAAAACAGTCATATAAAGGGTGTTTGGATTTGCTTGTTTTAACTGTAACAAGACTTGTTTGTGTTGATTGTTTATTGTGGTTCTGTGTCTCATTGGTCAATAATATCTCAAACAAAGCAAGAAAACCAGTGGTCATTTGGTGAAAAGTCAAAATTCCTTTTGATCAAAACTTGTGTGTCCACTGTTGGATTTTTATGATCTATGATCATGATTTGGTGTTTATAAGTTGTTAAATTTGCTCAAGACAGTCTTAGTTTACCTTATAACAACACAATCAGTGCATAGAATCAGATCAAAGTTCATTTTAGTCAACTCTACTAGTTTTTATAAAATGTCAAAATTTGCATTTGGTCGTTTTTGATTAAAAATATATTTTAGTGTGAGTTTAATAGTAAGATTTAGCTTAAAATCTTTTGGGGTATTATAGTTTAGTTGCTAAACTTAATTAGAAAATTACTAGTTCTTTTGAATCAGCTTTTTAAGTGCTTATTTTCTAGCTTATTTTGAGTACTTGTCTGAAAATGGTGCCCTGTGCACAGTTGGATGGAGCAACTTGATAAGCTCACATAGAGCTTATTAGTTGCTCAAATCTTGTGATTTTTGGTTCTTTGGGTAGCTAACCTAGCCATCTTGAGATCCCAAGCTTAATTTTATATTTTGTAGCTTATTTTCTAGGGCTGCTATCAGCTTAAACTTTGTCCTATTCCATCAGTACATCTTGAGTTAATCGATACACAGTAATCATGTTTATGGCCTTTTCACAAGCTCACCATAAGCTCTCTAGTTGCCCTCAGTGTGTGAGCTTTGGCTTTTTGGATAGTCTACCAGCTAATCTGGTTGACTCGGTCTTTGATTTGAACTTTTGAGCTTATTTACTTAGCTTAAATTGTCCTACAAAAAGTCCACAAGTCTGTTTGGTTTGTAAGTTTAGTATTTGTGCTTATTAGCTTATTAGAGCTTTTCAGCGTGTTATCTTTGTCTTTTAGCTTCATTTGAGTAGCTTTAGCTTGTTTATAGCTTATTTCATCTTTGTTTCCAGTTTATAACTTTGTTTGAGCTTAAATTCACCAAGATAAGCTCATTAAGCTCACTGTTGGCTTATAAGCCACTCAAATAGCTTATTTTTTATTTGTAAAATCTTTGTGTTCATTAAAGTTTCATATTTTAAGTAGTTAAACAATTTTCAAAAAGAAAATCCAGAAAAACTTCATTTTTAAAACAATGATAGTGTTTATTTAATAGGTTTTAGCTTTTTGATTTTTCTTTTCATCTTATTAATAAGAAAATCTTGTTTTTATATTTTTCTTAGTTTTCTGTCACCTTAAGTTATTTTTAGAAAAAATTTCATATTTTTCTCTATCTTTTTAGTATTTATTAGAATTTTTAATAGTTAAAAGTCTTAAATAATTAGTAATAAATAATTAAAAAGCATAAAAATATCTTTTCAGTTTTAGAATTAGTTTTATCATATTTTAGATTTTTCCAAGTTGAAATTTCATTTTTCCAGGTTTATTTGATATTTTCTAGTATTTAAGTGTATTTTAAATAATAATTAATTAGTAATAATTAGATAAAAAGTGTGAAAAATATATTTTTAATTTTAAAATTAGTTTTATAATATTTTAGATTTTTCTGAATCATAATCTTATTTTTCTAGCCTTATTTTGTATTTTCTTTTATTTTAGGTTATTTTTTAAATAGTTTAAAATAGTTTTTAATTAATAATAATTAATTAAATAGTTATAAAATAATTTTCTTTTTCTAATAATTTTATTTTATTTTTAGGATTCCAAAATGTCATTTTCATATTTTTAGGTCTTTTATTTTTTAGATCTCACTTTTTATTTAGTACGTTATCGTAGTTTTAAACGTACGTTTTTACGTTTCTTTTATCTGATTGTTGTGTTTTCCAATTCTGTTCCCAATATCATTCCAATCAATCAGTAGTGTAATAATCAATAAATCCTTACGATCACTATCCTTAGTGATCATTCTATCATCTGAATTAGTGTTTGCACACCATTGAGTCTCCGTGGGACTTAACGACACGGGAATTCATTCTATTCTCCAGGACTTCATTGTATTTGTGTTTTAAGCAGCTTTAAGCTTCTTACGGTTAGCCATTCACAAGTGGCTAGCTTGTGTGAGATAGCTTGACGGTTTAACACAGATCAAATTTTGGCCTTGGGCTTTAGCGTGTGTTAACCATTTTCAGACCCATTCTTGCACATATCCCACCATTTGTAAAAAGTTTTTTGTAAAGTTATAATAAAATCAAAAAGTTCATTAGCACTTTTCCTAAAGTGTTAACAAACACCAAAAAAATATATAAAACAACAAAACAATCGGAACGTTTTCTATCTTGTATTTTCTTTGAGGTGATTCTTAAAGAGATACGATTTGGATAAACGAGACGATCCAAAAATAGTGTCCAAAAGTTTTTTAACCCATCAGCACAAATCTATACCTACGTCTTTTTAGTGGTACTTAATATATACATAAAAATCAACCACCGCAAATCAAGGCAAGTACCTACTAACTGGGGGTGTGACCATAATAAGTTCCCGAACAACAGATTTAAAACTTGCCTTTGTGTCCTTGTGATTTGGTGTACCTTTTTCAAAGAAGCCATTTCATTTGTGATTATTGGTTAAGTTCACTTGTCGTTTTGCCTCGCATTTGTTTTGAAAATTGATTTTTTGTGCATGCGTACTCGTTCTTCCAGTTCTACAAGTCCACTTTCGAACTTGGAAAGATTCCTCGTGAGCGTAGAGGACGTTCACTCCTTCAGCCGTGGCCGAGAACGCGTCTACCACAACCACCACTGTCGTAATGGCGAAGACAAACCCATGAACGAGCTTCTCCAAGCACCCATCGAGGGTTACGGAGATGCCATTGTTGTTCCGGCCATTGTGGTGACACCTTTGAGCTCAAAAAGGGTTGCTTAATCTAGTAACCCAAAGCCAATTCTATGGTTTTGAGCGGGATGATCCTCATGCACACATTCGATGGTTTAACAAGATTGCATCTACCATCAAGTACAAGAATGTCCCACATGAAGCTATCAAGCTTCTTCTTTTCCCATTTTCTCTAGAGGGACAAGCCCGGAATTGGCTTGAGAAACAACCCCTCGTTCCATTGAGACATGGGAGGATCTAGTCACCAAGTTCGTTAACGAATTCTATCCTCCATCTCGAACCACAAGTCTTAAGAATGAGATAATGAAATTTTCTCAGAGATTTGATGAATCATTCGGGGAGGCATGGGATCGTTACAAAGAGTTGCTTCGCAAGTGTCCGCATCATGAGTTGTTGAAGCAATTCATGAAATCCCAAGATGAAATGAACAAGTTGAGGGTTGTTGGTCGGTCAGATTGCTGATCTTAAGAAGTTTTAAATGATCAACCCTCGGGCTCGGAAAACTTCCGAGCAACACGATCGCTAACCCGAGGGGCGATGCAAAGGCGATCACAACCAGAAGTGGTGTTTCATATACTGGACCTGCTGTTCCTACTACCTCCTCTTCTCTCCCAAAGGTAGTGGAAAGTGAACCTAGGACACACAATGGACCTACGACTCCAATGCCTCCTCCACTAGGAGAAATGAGTCAAGTTACCAAGGATACAACGGACAAGGTGAATTATTCAAGCCCACAGTATGGCAAGACACGCCCTACCTTCGGTAGTCCAACCTCAAGTTGTCCAGAAACCCAAGTCAAATCCAGGAGTTGTTTTTGAACCTCCAGTAGCTCCCGTTGAAAACCCAAATCCAAATCTTCTATTCCTTACCCATCACGTTTGAATGAGCAAAAGCTCCGCGAGAAAGCCAGTCATCAAATGGATAAATTTTTTCAAATTTTCCAAGAGTTACATTTTGACATAAGCTTTGCGGATGCTATCATGCTGATGCCCAAGTTTGCATCAACCCTCAAACACATGTTAAGCAATAAGGAAAAGCTGTTTGAAATGGCAAAAAACTCCTCTTAACGAGCTGATTACAGATTATCCTGAAGAAGCTTCTCGAGAAACTTGGAGATCCCGGAAATTTCTCTTACCTTGTGTATTTCAGGGAATGGTTGAATGCTTTGCCCTAGCAGATCTTGGTGCAAGCATCAACCTGATGCCTTATTCAGTGTGGAAGAAACTCTCTCTTCCGGAACTGACTCCTACATGCATGACTCTCGAGCTTGCAGATCGTTCCATATCCCGTCCTCTTGGCATTGCCGAGGACGTATTTGTGAAATTAGGAAAGTTCCATTTCCCACCGACTTCGTGGTTGTTGATTTTGATGCCGATCATCGGGTTCCTCTCATTGTTGGTCGAGGATTCGAGAACGGGCGTGCTCTCATTGATGTATTTGAGCAGGAAATCACATTACGTGTTGGTAATGAAGTTGTTACCTTTAACCTTGATCAAACCTCGAGGTACCATGAAACTATGATTACAATCGGTTAACCGAATAGATATCATTGATATTGCTTCTGAAGAGTACTCTCAAGAAGTTCTTGGTTATTCTCATAATTTTGTGAGTGGGGATCCCACCACATCTTCTCAACCTATCATAGCCAATTCTACCCCTTCTATCACTCCTTTTGAGGGAAGAGACTTCATCTTGGAAGAGATTGAAGCATACTTGGCTAGTGATTCTGTTCCGTGGGAAATTGATCATGCTCCAATTGACATTGAGGGGGACATACTTCTTATTTAGAAGTTGCTTAATGATGATCCATCATCAACCCCTCACCCTAGTGATTCAATCCCAATGAGATTAACTGGAGGAGATATTCTTCTTGAGAAATTGTTAAATCAGGACACTTCTCCTCCTCTCCCTCCTGTCAAGCTTCATAACAAGGAAGTCAAGTCAGTTGAGAAAATCAAGAATTTCGAGGTTGAGCTTAAGGACTTACCTCCTCATCTTGAGTATGCATTTCTTGAGGGTGATGATAAATTGCCGCCATTATTGCCGAGATTTGAGTAAAGATGAAAAAGCTGCTCTCATTAAAATCTTGAAGTCACACAAGCAAGCAATTGCTTGGAAACTCTCCGACATTAAGGGTATCAACCCTGAGTTCTGTACTCACAAAATCTTGATGGAGGATGATTTCAAACCAGCAGTTCAACATCGAGACGAGTGAATCCAAAATCCATGATGTTATCAAACAAGAGGTTATCAAACTTCTTGATGCAGGATTGATTTACCCGATCTCAGATAGTCCTTGGGTTAGCTCAATTCATTGTGTTCGAAAAGGGTGGCATAACTGTTGTCACAAATGAAGATAACGAGTTAATTCCAACTCGATTGGTTACGGGATGGCGTGTTTGCATTGACTTTCGTAAGTTGAATGACTTGAACCCGTAAAGACCATTTTCCTCTACCCTTCATGGACCAAATGCTTGAGAGATTAGCAGGGAATGAATACTATTGCTTCCTTGATGGTTTCTCGGGTTATTTTTAGATCCCTATTGATCCACGGATCAAGAGAAGACCACATTCACCTGCCCATACGGAACTTTTGCCTACAAACGTATGCCTTTTTGCTTATGCAATGCTCCGCACGCGTTCCAACGATGTATGATGGCCATTTTCCACGACATGATCGGGGAAACAATGGAGGTGTTTATGGATGACTTCTCGGTCATTGGGGATTCTTTTCAAACATGTCTCTCCCATTTAGATAAAATGCTTCAAAGGTGCGAAGACACCAATCTGTGTCTAAATTGGGAGAAGAGTCACTTTATGGTCAAAGAAGGCATAGTCCTTGGCCATAAGATTTCCAAGAACGGGATTGAGGTAGATAGAGCAAAAGTGGATGTTATTGCTAAACTACCTCATCCTACTACCGTCAAGGGTATTAGGAGTTTTCTAGGTCATGCCGGTTTCTATCGAAGATTCATACAAGATTTTTCTAAAATCGCCCTATGACTCATCTTCTTGAAAAGGATGCTCCTTTTATCTTCACCGAGTGCATAGAAGCTTTTGAAACATTGAAGAAAAACTTCTGAAGCACCCATTCTCGTTGCTCCCGACGGGATTTACCCTTTGAGCTCATGTGCGATGCAAGTGATTTTGCTATCGGTGCAGTCTTAGGGCAAAGTAGAAACAAGCATTTTCAGCCTATCCACTACGCAAGCAAAACTATGACTGAAGCTCAAACTCATTACACCACCACCGAAAAAGAGCTATTAGCCGTGGTGTATGCATTTGAGAAGTTTCGGCCATACTTAATCTTGACCAAATGCGTGGTGTATACGGATCACTCGGCTCTCAAATATCTCTTTGCAAAACAAGATGCAAAGCCGAGATTGCTCCGTTGGATTCTCCTCCTGCAAGAATTTGATATCATCATACGTGATAAAAAAGGAGCCGAGAATCTAGATCTTGATCATCATCCGCATTAGAAAACCTCACCAAGATGTTTTCGAGAAAAATGAAATAAATGAAACATTTCCTCTCGAGACGCTCAATGTGGTTTCTTTTCGTGGAAATTCTTCTACCCCATGGTTTCTGACCGCAAATTACCATGCGGGTAACTTCATTAATGAAAGGGATGTCGACCCAACGAAGAACAAATTCTTCAAAGATGTTAAACATTACTGGGCGACCCTTCTTATTCAAAATTTGTGCGGATCAAGTCATCCGTGATGTGTTTATGGACGGGGAAGCTATTGACATTCTCAAAGCTTGCCATGCTGGACCCACCGGGGGACATCATAGTCCAAACTACACGCCAAAAGGTGTTTGATTCGGTTTTATTGGCCCACAATCTATAAGGATGCCCACGAATTTGTCAAAGCCTGTGACGCTTGTCAACGTCACGGAAATATATCTCAAAGAAATGAAATGCCACAAAATGCCATTCAAGTTTGTGAGATATTTGACATTTGGGGTATTGACTTTATGGGGCCATTTCCATCTTCTCGTGGAAACAAGTACATACTCGTGGTTGTTGACTATTTGTCAAAATGGGTTGAAGCAAAAGCTTTACCTACCAATGATGCCCTGCGGAGTTGTGAAATTTTTAAAATCTCTTTTGCCGGTTTGGAACTCAGAGCGATAATCAGTGATCGTGGTACACATTTCTGCAACGATCAATTTGATCGTGTCATGTAAAAGTATGGTGTTACCCGCCTCTCTCGCATACCACCCCACAAAAAGTGGGCTAGGTGGAAGTTTCCAACCGTGGTATTAAAAGAATTCGGAGAGGTCGATGGGAGAAAATCGTGCATCCTGGTCGGATAAACTGGATGACGCACTCTGGGCCTTCCGTACAGCTTACAAAACACCCATCGGGTGTACTCCATACAAGCTTGTGTACGGAAAGGCATGTCATCTTCCGATTGAGTTAGAGCACAAGGCATACTGGGCCTTAAAACATGCCAATTTCGATATTCAGACAGCTGGTGATCACCGGAAAGTTCAAATGAATGAATTAAATGAACTTCGTGATCAAGCATACGAAAACTCTTTAATCTATAAGCAAAAGACAAAGAAGATTCATGACTCTAAAATCAAGAACCGCGTTTTCAACGTTGGTGATCGAGTCCTTCTTTTCAATTCAAGATTGAAGATTTTCTCGGGAAAGCTCAAGTCTCGTTGGTCTGGTCCATTTACTATCGCTAAGGTTTATCCTTATGGTACCATTGAGTTATCTCAACCCGATGGTCCTAATTTTAAAGTGAATGGTCATCGAGTGAAGCATTATTTTGGAGAGGACATTCCCCCCGTGGTTGTCCCAGGATCTACAAACTTTCCCCATGAACCAATGAATGCGGGGATCGAGTCAAGCTAATGACTCGGGAATCAAAAATATTAGCACACACCATATGGGTTTTCACCCATATTTCTGACTTCTTTCTCTTTTCTACCACCCTAGTGTGGGAGTCAGCTGCCCTTGCGTTGTATATAAAATCTTTTAAAAAAATCTCTTTCTAAATAATGGCCGTAATATTTCCTTTTACGTTTGTTTGGCATAATCGCCGGTACTTTGAATATTGAGGGCAATATTCATTTCTAAGTGTGGGGGGAATTCTCACGAATTTATCATGTATTATCCACCCAATTCCCCCGTTTTTGGCCAAAATTTTTTTTTTTTGGAGTAAGTGTTTTTCACTTACTCATCTTATGGTTATCGATCCCATGTCTAATAAACGAAGGATTGGCTAATCCAGGAGCAAACGGCTCTTGGTAAAGATTTCTCAAATCGTTGACTTGCAATTTGCCCAAATTGTATGGTATTCACTCACCATATCCTAAAAGTGAAGAGTTGACTAGCCCGCAAGTTTATGGCTTGTGGTAAAGGCAGTGGAAAATCCATAATTGGTAATCGACTCACCAAAGATAATTCTGATAATTTATCTAAGAGTTGGCTAGTCTAGAGCAAACGGCTTCGGTAAAGACAAATCAAACTGACTTATGATTTGCTCAAAATCATTTGGTTATCATTGTACCAAGGTTCTTACTTGAATCAAAACAATTGGCTACTCCAGAAGTGATGGCTTTGGTAAAGAGTTTTTAAAATCCATTAAAGTTTTCTCAAATCATTGCTAGGGACTAGCAATATCTCAGTGTGGGGATTGATGAGTGTCTAAATACTCATCATTTTTGTACAATCTAAGCTGCAAAATCATCTGAAAACACTCAAAAATGCATCAAAATGATGAAAATATCACAAATCAGTGTTTTAAATGCAAAAATATCAAAATCGGATGAAAAATGATTTAAGTTTGCAAAATTGGCAGTTTTAGTCCCCCAAGTTTCAAAAAGTTGTCAAATCTAGTCCCTGGAATTCAAAAATGTGGAATTTTATCATTCAAGGTCCATGAAATATTCTAAGTTGTTAAAATTGGTCCTTGAATGATTCTTTGGTCAAATGGCAGAAAAGATCCCTAAGCTTTGAAAATTGCAAAATAGTCCCCTGGATATTTTAAAATGGAATTTTATGCAAAAGTTATCCTTGTACTATCAAAGTTTGTCAAGTTTGGTCCTTGTGATATATTTGGAAAAAGTTCAATTTTGGTCCCTCAAGTTTGCAGAATTACAAAAATGGTCCTTATGCTTTATTAATACCAATTGGACCCTTTTGTATTTAGAACCCCATCCAAAACCAAAAGAACCTGCCATATACCACTTGACCCCCTGTCATTACCAATTGTGAACCCCCCTTTATTAATACCACTCAGTCAAATAAGTCAAAACCGAGCTCTGTTCATCTTTCTCACGAAAACGCGCCAAACCAAAACAAAAAAAAATTTTGGTTTTCCATGATTTACTCAACCCTCCCCTTACCTTGTCCCTCCACCTCCACTAACACCAAAATCTTTAATGACTCAAACCAACTCCATTTATTGATCAAACCGCTATGTGACTTTTGGGCCAAAATCCACTTGGACGGATATGATGAATTAGAGAGATCCAATAATGGTGGAAATTGATGGGAAACAATCGAGATGTCATCGAGTTCAAAAGTCTATAAAGGAGTGGAGAGATGCATTGTATCAATCTATCTAGTGTAAAATTAGTTTTCTTATGTCGTTTTAAGTACTTTTCAATTTTCAGTGTATTTTAAAGCTTTCAAGCATTGTGTTTAAGTTTTTAGTTATTGTGAATCTCTTAATAAGCAATTTCAAGTTTTAAAGTCCAATTCAGTTTATGCAATTTTTCCTTAAAAAATCTCATATGCTTCAAATATTGTTTTTAGTTGTTTGTATGGACTGAAATAGATCACATAAGCTCCTAGAAAGCTTCTTCAAGCTTTTAGAAACATTAAAAACCAGTTTAGAATCAAAAACAAGAAAATCACAAAAATACCAAATAAATAGTTGAAAAATAAAAAATCCCATGGAAATGAAGTTCACAATGGAGCGAGGTGAATTTTGGATGGCCTTGGGTTAGAAGCTTAGTGGTAAGCTAATAGGGGGGTTAATTGGTCCTTGTTCGGTTTTGAGCTTGGAAGCTTTTGTAAGCCTTTTTGTTCATTTTGCATTTCACTGTTGTAGTTGTTCATTAGCTTGAATTTATGTTTCTTAGTGATCATTAGTTATAGTTAAGTGAAATTAATCATTAATATCAGTTGGTTGTTCTTTTAGATTTGTAGTTTATAAAATCTCACTTTGGCGCTTTAATAGCATAAGTGTAATCTCTTTGTTGTATGTTGTTATTATTGTTGTTTAATGTTCATTTAGTCTCATTACATGATATTACAAAGTTTGAAATCAGTTTCATGGTTTAAATTTGTGATTTTCTTTGAAAAATCATCAAAAGTCATATAAAGTGTTTGGATTTGCTTGTTTAAACTGTAACAAGACTTGTTTGTGTTGATTGTTTATTGTGGTTCTGTGTCTCATTGGTCAATAATATCTCGAACAAAGCAAGAAAACCTGATGGTCATTTGGTGAAAAGTCAAAATTCTTTTGATCAAAACTTGTGTGTCATTGTTGGATTTTATGATCTATGATCATGATTTGGTGTTTATAAGTTGTTAAATTTGCTCAAGACAGTCTTAGTTTACCTTATAACAACACAATCAGGCATAGAATCGGATCAAAGTTCATTTTAGTCAACTCTACTAGTTTTTATAAAAAGTCAAAATTTGCATTTGGTCGTTTTTGATTAAAAAGATATTTTTAGTGTGAGTTTAATAGTAAGATTTAGCTTAAAATCTTTTGGGGTATTATAGTTTAGTTGCTAAACTTAATTAGAAAATTACTAGTTCTTTTTGAATCAGCTTTTTAAGTGCTTATTTTCTAGCTTATTTTGAGTACTTGTCTGAAAATGGTGCCTGCAGTTGGATGGAGAACTTGATAAGCTCACATAGAGCTTATTAGTTGCTCAAATCTTGTGATTTTGGTTCTTTGGGTAGCTAACCTAGCCATCTTGAGATCCCAAGCTTAATTTTATATTTTGTAGCTTATTTGCTAGGTCGCTATCGAAGCTTAAACTTTGTCCCATTCCATCAGGTACATCTGAGTTAATCAGGGATACACCTGAGTAATCGTGTTTATGGCCTTTTCACAAGCTCACCATAAGCTCTCTAGTTGCCCTCGATGTGAGCTTTGGCTTTTGGATAGTCTACCAGCTAATCTGGTTGACTCAGTCTTTGATTTGAACTTTTGAGCTTATTTACTTAGCTTAAATTGTCCTACAAAAAGTCCACAAGTCTGTTTGGTTTGTAAGTTTAGTATTTGTGCTTGTTAGCTTATTAGAGCTTTTCAGTGTGCTTATCTTTGTCTTTTAGCTTCATTTGAGTAGCTTTAGCTTGTTTATAGCTTATTTCATCTTTGTTTCCAGTTTATAACTTTGTTTGAGCTTAAATTCACCAAGATAAGCTCATTAAGCTTTGTTAACTTATAAGCCACTCAAATAGCTTATTTTTTATTTGTAAAATCTTTGTGTTCATTAAAGTTTCATAATTTAAGTAGTTAAACAATTTTCAAAAGAAAACAGAAAAACTTCATTTTAAAACAGTGATAGTGTTTATTTAATAGGTTTTAGCTTTTTGATTTTTCTTTTCATCTTATTAATAAGCAAATCTTGTTTTTATATTTTTCTTAGTTTTCTGTCACCTTAAGTTATTTTTAGAAAAAGTTTCATATTTTCTCTATCTTTTTAGTATTTATTAGAATTTTTAATAGTTAAAAGTCTTAAATAATTAGTAATAAATAATTAAAAAGCATAAAAATATCTTTTCAGTTTTAGAATTAGTCTTATCATATTTTAGATTTTTCCAAGTTGAAATTTCATTTTTCCAGGTTTATTTGATATTTTCTAGTATTTAAGTGTATTTTAAATAATAATTAATTAGTAATAATTAGATAAAAAGTGTGAAAAATATATTTTTAATTTTAAAATTAGTTTTATAATATTTTAGATTTTTCTGAATCATAATCTTATTTTTCTAGCCTTATTTCATATTTTCTTTTATTTTAGGTTATTTTTAAATAGTTTAAAATAGTTTTTAATTAATAATAATTAATTAAATAGTTATAAAATAATTTTCTTTTTCTAATAATTTTATTTTATTTTTAGGATTCCAAAAATGTCATTTTCATATTTTTAGGTCTTTTATTTCTTATATCTCACTTTTTATTTGAATGCGTATCGTAGTTTTTAAATATCCTTAGTGTAATAATCACTTTCGGTAGTGTAATAATCACTCCAAATCCTTACTGATCACTATCCTTAGTGATCATTCTATCATCTGAATTAGTGTTTGCACACCATTGAGTCTCCGTGGGACTTAACGACCCGTGAATTCATTCTATTCTCGAGACTTCATTGTATTTGTGTTTTAAGCAGTTTTAAGCTTCTTACGGTTAGCCATTCACAAGTGGCTAGCTTGTGTGAGATAGCTTGACGGTTTAGCATAGATCAATAGTCTAAGTTGACCAAAAGTTAACGGATTATATTATTATTTAGAGGAATGCTACATTCACTCAAATTTTACATAAAAAAATTCACACAATGATGTGGCTATGTATGATTGGTGGCTTTTGGTACAAATTCTCTTTCTTCATTTTGATTAGCCCAATCACACATAGCCACATTATTTGTATGATTTTTTTTGTGTAAAATTTGAGTGGATGTAGCATTTCTCTATTATTTACCCTACTGTTTAAGTAGGTATATGTCTATATTTTTTTGTTTGGATGGTTACCATTAAAAATATTTGATGATTGATTTAAGAGTTAGTTGCATTTTTGGTCTTTGTGGTTTGTTTATATTGCAGGTTTGGTTCCTAAAACTTTGAAAGTGCGGCGATAGTCCTTATTTTAAAGTTTGCGTTGCATTTTTTGTCCTTATCGGTGTGAAATGACCAAATTACCCTTGTCTTTTTATGAAGAAGACAATGGTTATTTTAGTCATTTAACTTTATTCAAGGATCAAAAATGCAATAAAAACTTCAAAATAAAGACTATCATTGCACTTTCAAAATTTTAAAGACCAAACTTGTAATTTGACCAAACCACATAAACTAAAAATGCAATTAACTCTTGATTTAAAAAGGATGAATACTAATGTGAAGTCGGCGAATGATAACTATGACATCCGACCTAATAGATAAACAAAAAACTCGTGAACCATGTAATTCTATAAAATAATTTTTTTGGGTAAAATAATTATAATTATAAATTTTTTAATGTCGGAACGACGTCGGTTTGCTACAAGATATCGACCCGTTTCCAACCCGTTAAATTGTGAGTGGAAGCTACGATTGCTTACACCATTTTTTGTCGCTTTCGGCGTTACAAAAGTGTTTCTTTGTCGCTTCGTAAGCAAAACCCGGATAACAACATCACCGCCTCACACTTGCCCTCTTATTATTAAACCTAAAAATCTTAAACCCAAGAAACTTCACGAAGAACACAACCAATCTTGCGGTTGCCCAGAAACTTCACGAAGAATCAAAACCCCGGATTACATCATCACCAATCTTGCCCTCTTATAGGTAAACTGATACTATTGTAGATGCGGATGGACAAAAGATAATTGGGTCGCTCCAACACACATTCAAATTATGGGTCATACACGGTAAGTAATTATCGATAATGACCGTATGACCAATTGTATATTCTGTTTAGTTACAATTTGATTATATTAGTAGCTTACTTGGTTTTCGGTTTGCAGCACTGTAGAGGTTCGATCTATTTGGATTATTTGATAGGCTTTGATAAAGGCTGGGATTGTGTACATGTTGGCGAGGCAACCTTTTTGTTGCACCAATACCCATGTATTTTCTTTCTTAGATTCCTAATCATCCCACTCCATTATTACAGTTGTCTATTTGATGCCACACTTCGCTTTTTTTGAACGTCTTATAGTATTATGTATAGTAGTATAACAATTGGTTGTGACGAGTCTCAATGAGTTCGATTAAAGCCGAGATTGCTCGCACGCGAGGTAACTCGGTAAGGTTCGCGACCATGGCGTGATCCTCTTTTCGATCCTTAATCTTCTGAGCCTTAGTTATACATAATACTAATGGGTTTATTGGCTTGCTTGACTTGAATATGATTCCATTTTCTTTTGGTTTCTTACATGATAATGATGATGTCGTTGTTTGTAAGAGGTTGTTGTGCAAGTTTGGGCTGTTTGATTGGGAATCTGAGATTGTCTAACCCTTTGGCTAGGCAACTTATTATAGTTTAAATACATGGGGATGTATCATGTTTCTCCGCTTTTGGCCAAAATATAGACTCATCTGCCAAGTGAAATACATTTATGTTTATGAGGTGCAATTGATGGTGATAAAGGTTGTAGTAGGTTGTGATGAGTCTGAGTACATTCGATAAAGATGAGATTATCCGCATCTTGGTATGGCAACTTATATATGGTTGCACCATGGCGATTAATCCCCTTTAGTCATTGTTCACCGTATCGGGCTATAGTGGATTTGGAATGCATACTAATCCCAATAATGTTTTCCGGATAGGCTGTGATGATTATTGTGAACTGAGCGAAATTAAATGTGTCGCTCAAGATTCGATTGTAACTTGGCAAGGCAATGACCGGTTGCCATAGCATATATGTATGCCGCAACCGGTCTATTCATTTGTGCCAGTTGAATTCGGACATTTCACCACTTGACCACTATATACGTGATCCTGAGCCTAATCATTTGTTGCACCACAATTAGGTGTGTTCGGCATTGCTATTGTAGATATTGTAGATATAAATAGTCTTGGTGCAATTACGTTTCATGTCTAAACATTTTTAGATCCAATTTTCTATGAATTTTGAGTTAATAGCATATATTAGAAAAAAATTGTTATTGAATTTTTTGTTATGGTTTTTGTAAGAATTATTGGTTCGTGGTGTTGGCAAGGCAACCTGTTTGAAATCAGGTCTGCCATACATGGCCGGTATTACTACATTTTTGTTTAAATGTCGTTGCCGTGGTTTGTCTTTTTGGCAACAATGCGATTAAAATGGTTGTGATATTAGCGTGATGATGAGTACAAATGGCTTCAAGAATATGAGACTGTCCGCGTCTTGGCGGTCAACCCATGATGGTTGCAGCCATATGGCGATGCATTCTTTCTTCGATTGTTAGCCGACTTCGAGCTTTATGCACAATCATTTTGACAATTGTTGCGCAAGGCACTTTGACCTCGATTTTTTTTTTGTGTCGGGCAACCGTCGCCGCTTGATTGTGGACTGTTTCCAACCCGACCGAAAGTGAAGTGTGGGCTACAGTTCTTATTCCCTTTTTTGGTGAGTGTGGGTTCAAAGAAACGGTTAGTTGTACAAGAGGCGAGGTGCATGCGTTATTGATGTGTTTTTACTTACGATTTAATCATTTCAACTGTAGATTCTTGCATTTGTGAACATGGTTACATATATGGTACTTTTGTCTATAGATTATATTGGAAGAGCGGTGAATGTGCATTGATGTCATAGCACAAAAAATTTCACTATGCGAACTATCGATCTGAAGATTTAAGGTATTTATTGTGATGGAAGCGCACCGAAAGACCATTAACCATAAATGTACTATTTGGGATCCTTAAAGAAAATGTTGGCCGGACGTCGCTTTCGACTTATCACCGGTTCCACGACATTCAACGTAAAAGCTTTCAAATTTCTTGGGGAGGTAACCTCTACTTAGAATCTCATACGGATCAACCATATCATGCATAGGTTGCAAAATGGGTGTGTTGGTTAACGGGTTAAAACGGTTTAATTGATCCGGTATTCTTTTACCGCGTCCGAAGCTCAATTAATCATTTCTTTTTTTCATTGCCGGTTTTTAAATTGTCATGTACAAATGCATTAAAAGCCAAAGGTTAAGCTACTGAAGATAGCACAAGCTTAAGTATCAAGCTTTTTTTCTCGCCGTCACTTAATGTTTTCTTATATATGTTGCCTGAAGCGATTCACGTTCGATGATGCGTAAATGTGGTCACATTGATATTACCAGTACTCCTAAGCATTATTTAAATTATATACATATTGCACATCAACATAAATGTACATCATATTCACGATTAAACTGATGTAGTCAAAGAGCATTATCCCGATTCTACCCGGGGATTGCTAGATGATGTGTCGTTAAGAAGAGTTATTTATTTCAGGCGAATCCGGTATGTGCCGGTATCTACCTCATAGTTCTCATACATATATACCAACCATAACTCAAAACCTGTAACTTTTACCGACTAAATTCCCATATATATGTAGTACATGTTTCATACAAACTTCTTAATATCCGGTTTATAATGATCATAGGAAAAGTTGCATTGTAGTTTTTCTTTACAAAAGGTCCATGTTTCAAGCTTAGTTGAATGAAAATTAGTAATTTGTTTCTACAGGCCGCACTGACATACAAACTTCTTCATATCTCACATTTACATAAACATTTTTGCACACAATTTAAAAGGCGTTCACATATATATCTCAGTGAATTGATAATTACATATTTCCCCAAATCATGCTTTAATAGCATTGTACATCATGCATTGTTGTATTTTGGGAAATATCAGTAAGCTTCGTGATATGAATTCCCAATTTTAATAACACCACACATATAACAAAACTCATATAGCATAAAAATTAAATCTGAAAATACCCGCCGCAACGCGCGGGGTGCATAATCTCGTTCTATAAAATAATTGTGTTCAGTTCAAATGGCCAAGACTGAAAAAGGACACGTCGTTAAAAAAATGTGCGACTGATAAATTATATTCGTTAAACGTTTGTCAACAAGAAAATGCTCATAATACATTAAAGAAACTCGTGAACCATGTAATTCTATAAAATAATAGTCTTACAATAAATGAAACGTTTATCTGTAAAGAGTTTATCCACAAAACAATAATGGAAGTCAATTTCATTTTGTCAACATTTGTTCTCCTTTAGTTCCATATGCATTAATTGGGGGATGAGTGGAAGTTTTAACCCATACTGTCCAAGTGTACGCCACTTCTATCCAATAAAACCTTCCAACTCAAACCAACTACCCCTTACTACTATATCTAACACTACCCTAACAAGTGGGAGTGATCCCTAGCACTTAGAATTCCATTTTTTTTAAATACATAAAATCACATACAATATTTAAAATAAAAACATACCATTTCATTAAAAAAAAAAAAAACATTACATAATACTTAAAAAAACTACAACTTAAAATTGAAACTACAACTTAAAAAAAAAAACATTACATAAGTTGAAATTAAAATAACTTGAAACTCAATTTAAAATTGCAAGCTTATCCAGGTGTTTGAAGCATGAGTTCACGCTTTCGGGTAAGAACTAATTCCAACATAAGCGGGATCTGAATGTGATCATATCCAAAAAAAACTTCAACTCCCGTTGCTCGAGAATCTGTTTCCAAAACCGTTTGACTTTGTTCATTACCGAACAACACCACAGTGGAGATTTGAACCCGCTTTCATGACGCCTCCTCTTGGCCGCGGCCCAAACTTCGGCCTCCTCCTGCTAAAGCTTTTTCTTCCCACTAGGATCGACTTCTTGAACTTCCTCATCTTCGTCTTCTTCATTTGGTAGTGGTTGTGTTTCGCACGTTTACGCCTTCACTAAGGTTTTGACGGGGAAAAACTCGCTAGAAGCTTGATGATGTTGTAGTGTGGATTGATTGAAGAGGACATATTATATGGGAAAAATTGTGGAGATTGGGGTTGTGGAACATAAAATTGATTCGGGGATGGTTGAGAATAAAATTGCTTAAATCCTAACGGAGTTTGTTTTGGTTGATTCGGGATGGTTAAACAAACCCAGCTTGCGAGTGAAAGTTTTTTACTTCTCTTTGGATCCATAGTTTATGTTTTTAAAGATTATTGTGTGTTGTTGGTTTTTATTTTGAAAATAGAGGTGAAAGATTAGTTTAAATAGGAGTTTTTTATTTGGGTTAATAGTAGTTGGATAACTTGGTGGTAAGTCGCTGTGCTCAATTTAAGCAACGGTCCATTTTTTCCAACGATTCACACTTTCTGGACTCGCCAGCTCTAAAACAACCAGAAGCACAACCCGAGAAGCTGAATCGGTAGCCTTCGGAGGTTCGCCTACCCGCCCGCCTACCCGAGCACGGCTCCGTCTTCTCTAATGCTATGTTTACTAGTACAATAAAGAGTCATTCAATGTAAGATAGTACTTTTTCTCATTGTTTTGAAATCTGGTTTGACCTCGACGGTTAAATTATTTTTTGTCTGAAAACGGGTCAAAATGAACTGGTTTCTCAAAGCCTTAAAACAAAGTTTGACCCGTTGAGTTTCATTTATGCGAGTTAATCTGGTTTAACAAAGTCAGTTGTGTTTGATATTTTTCTTTCAAGTATATTTTTTAAATTATGTATGATAAGTTTAGATTGAGCGTGGTGATAATCTTGTTTTTAAGTTTAAAACTTGTATTTTCATTGAGTGGTATATGTTTGGTATTGTATAATTTATGTAATATGATTGATAATGAATTTTTTAGGTTTTATATATGTTTGGTATTAAATAGTAAAGGTTTTATAGGTATTATCTGTTTGGTGAGCTGAAATACTGCAATTTACTCAAACGGAAAATCGAGTTGATCTGACGGCCGACTGTTGAATCGGTGACTTTATCGGATCAATTCGAAACCCGATTTTTAAAACATTGCTTTTCTATAACCCATAACTTTCTTGAATAACTTTTTCTACATGTGTACATCTTAATAAATTCTATTTAATGTGCATTTATGAACGCAACAACATTTAACTAAATTAACTTTTTCTACTGTAGTACCCATATTTAATATAGTGTGTCTGCACATACCCACGTTTCTTCTCAATATCAAAACTACCCATCCATGTCGGGTATATATTTTCACTATATACACGACATGGACGTGTATGGTCATAAATGATTTTTGCAATTAAATTTTTAGCATGTCGGGTACAAAATCCCATCTATACACGACATGGTTTTTTTATTGTTGTTCCAAGCTCATCTAGTGTGGATTTATACACGACATGAATTTATACACGACATGGGAAAAATTTTAGGGCATGTCTCGGGTATAGAGGATGAAAATACACGAGATGGATATAAATAAATGTGTTCAATTATTAAAATGGATCTAAATAAATGTGTTCAACTAAGTACGAATCTTAAGTTTCTAGCTTTATCTTATCAAAATGGATCTAAATAAATGTGTTCAATAATAAATGTGTTCAATTATTAAAATGGATCTAAACACATTTCTCATAAAATATGTTTGCATGCTAATCAACTTGACTTAAAAAATAAAGTACTCATAACTCAAACTGCTAGCATAAATTTGTTTTTTTGAACGGTTAAGCAAATAACATGTGGGCTTATCTTGTAATTGTAAAATGCTTAAGCCACAAAGATAGCTAGCACATGGAGTATATCTCGAAGATCATATCACATTATCTTCACTAAAAAAAATTAATAATTGAACACATTTATTTAGATCCATTTTGATAAGATAAAGCTAGAAACTTAAGATTCGTATTTAGTTGAACACATTTATTTAGATCCATTTTAATAATTGAACACATTTATTTAGATCCATCTCGTGTATTTTCATCCTCTATACCCAACATAAGAACTGTTTTTTCCCCATCTCAGTGGTATTTTCATCCTTATGTAGAACATGCCCTAAATTTGTCCCATGTCGTATAAATTCATGTGTGTATAAATCCACACTAGATGAGCTTGAACAACTTTAATAAAAAAACAATAAAAACCCATGTCGGGATAGATGGGATTTTGTTACCCATACGCTAAAAAATTTAATTGCAAAGATCATTTATGCCATGCACTGGCCCAATGTCGTGTATATATGAAATATATACCATGGTTGGATGAACTACTGATTTTAGCTGATATGGTATAAACGCGAGTGGTACATTACTAATATATTAAATACGATTCACAAAGTAATTTTCACGTAAATAAAAGCGAGTTATAAAATTATTAATATATAACAGTTTATCTTGCCATGTGTTATATTTTTATATATCTTTTTGTTCACATGTGATGTTTTAAAATAACACATTTGAGCATTTTCACGTTCTTCACACTCGAACACATTTGACAGAATTTTTTTTAGAGCAGTTGTCTTACTCTTTGGTTTATCGAGGAATAAAGATATAATTTGCCTATATTTTATTTCTTTCATATCTTCCTCTGACGTGATTATGTATCATTATCTGATTTATCTATATTTTATCTCTTTCATATCTTGCTCTGATGTGATTATATATGGTTGTTGTTGTTGATGGTGATAACCATTAAACTAATTAAATGCTTATGCATGTTACCATGACATAAGTTAAAAACAACATTTCTATTTTTATTAAAACAAATTAAGAAATAACACAATTATCTTATATTAGTGGGTGATGCACCATTATCATCAAAATGTTTGCCATCCATTCAATGTGATTGAAGTATATACGAAAGTAAACATTCTTCTCTGTTTGACATGACAAGGAATGTGTAAAAATTGGGACAATCAAAATCACTCAAGATCACATTCAATATTGCAACTTGAGTGCCATCTTAGATTTCTTTTTTTACAATCAACTTCACCATCAAAACATAACCCAGTTAAACACAAATATACTTTACAAAAATTATTTAATAAACATACACGCAACAAATCTTCCACAACTCGGTCATATGCACGACTAAGTTTTCATTTTCTCTTGCTCAAGACGCGTCTCACTTGGTGAGTGTAGTAACATACCAATGTACTTTTTGGGTAAAGGGGAGTAATCATGCACTCTGGTAAATATATTAACCAAAAGAACGTTTAAGTACAATGGATATGAGTGAAATCCCATATCACTCGGTAGTTAAATAGGCATAAAGTTACATAACAAGATACTTCTTATTTTCTAAAACAAGAAAACAAACCACTACTCAAATGATAACATAGGACATAACGAAAAAATTACTTTCTAGGACTTTGAAGCTTGGTGCCATACATGGCATTAAAGGCATCCAAATTCCCTGCAAGATCATGAACTGATCGCGATAGTCATCGAAATATAGTCATCAAACTCATCTTCAAACTCTTGGCCACACCACCAATGTAGATCAGACTTCATCAAATGGGTTACAATCACCTCATCTTCTAATCGAAACCACGATCTCTCCCACTTTAGAAAAAGGGTTAACTCTCTTAGTAGAAGAGGCGGGCGGATTACAAGAATCACTAGTTTTAGGAGCCACACCCCGACTCCATCTCTTTCAAATCACTCACAAGGGGTTCTTGTGATGCGACTGTCTTAGACTTATCTTCATTAACTTTCATTGTACGACCGTAATCCACATCCATTGGCGTCATTGTAAGGAGTACCAGGGCGATCCGTGATATTCCATATTAAGAGCATCAAACTGGTTAGATGTAGAGATCTTTGTTCCTCTCGAACTAGCCACATCAGAAGCATTCTTCTTAGTGACTTCCACTTTCTTAGGTTCGGAGGAATCTTTTGGGTTGATATTGGCCTTACTCCACAACAAAGTTTAGTAAACCCTCCTTGACCCGGAATAGTAGACCCACCTTACTTTCCCTTCTTCTTGTTAGTAACCGTCTTGAAACCATCATTAACACGCTTAGTAGAGCAGAGGTTCAACAACTTTAGGGCATTCAATAGGAGTATGACCAAAAATCTTACATTTATCACAATAAGGTGGTTTCCACTCATATTCAACCAGATCTTCTCAATAGTCAACCCAACCCATCAAGTAACGGTATCTCAACAGTAAGGCTGTCCCTAAGCACCTCATCCGACTTCACTTCAATCATGCATCTAGCAAACTACTACTACGCCCCCAGTCCTTGCACATTTGGCTAGTGAAAGCATCTAACCTTTTGGGTGTGCCTATCAATGTGGCAAGGAGACTACGCCATCATCAAAACATAAATAGAGGAACATCATGGAATTTAACCCACATCGGGATGTTGGTCAAATCCTCTTTAAATAAGTTGGTGTTTAATGTCCATGGTTTAAGAATAATAGGTACATTTCTAATCAACCAAGGACCGTTTTCAAGAACATCATCAACACCTTTCTTCGAATTGAACTTAAAAAGAAGAACCCATTTGCATTCATCATTACCTTTTGTATACCAAACTTAGCCCACGATTATGCGTACAAAGTAATCAACAACAGGAAAAGCAAGTCGTTGACCAAGGAAATACCCATACAGAGTATTCTCAAACCTAGCGTTCACATCTTCAACCACTTTCATCGGGACAGAAAGATCCACACCATTAGCTTTCTTATTACACTCCAACCTACGAAAGTTTGACATGTGTTTCTTAGGTTCAGTAGAAGTAGCACCAACATACCAATGTACTTACAAGCACTTAATCACTTGCTACACTATAAATGGGTATTGTTAATTGGGAAATGCTACATCCACATACAATTTACAAAAAAGTCCCACACGATGATGTGTCACTTTTTGATTGGTGTGATTTCTCTCTCTTTTTTTTTAATAAACCACTCACTTCCTGACACGTCATTGTCATGTCATCGTGTGGTTTTTGTTTTGTAAATTGTAAGTGTATGTAGCATTTCCCTTGTTAATTATAGTGTCACTTCATTTTTTTTTTCTTATTTTACTATATCATGTGTACGTTATTTATTAGAGCATCCACAATTGGTTAATTAATTAAAAGCTTTTTATTTTAAAAAGTTTTTTAAAAGTGTTTTTGCCTTTTCAACTAAAGTTTTTTAAAAAGTTTTTTTACAAAGACTTGGTAAAACTCAAATCTTTTCTCTAAACTTTAGACATTAAATGTCTTTTGCATTAAATACAATAAATGCATCAAACATTAAAGACTTGATGAATTGTAAATGCTCTTAGCTTATAAAATGGATCACTTCTCGCCCACCAATAAATGATTCATACACATAGTGGAGGAGGTTAATTAGAGCACAATGTGCCATGACAAGGTTAACTTACTCATTCGGGGTCCACGGGTGCCATATCACTATAATAAACCTCCACATCACTATAACAAACCTTTATAACTAACCCCCTCACTTACAACAAACCTCAACTTACTCATTTCGGCCCCACCACTTACAACTTTATTTTTTTATTCAAATTTTCAAATAAACTAAATTCATTTCATTAAAAATAAAAAATAAATACAACACAATAAAAAAACATACAAAACGTAAAATAAAGATGCGGTAAAAAAAACATACCCAACTTAAGAAATACATCAAATTATAACGAAACTAATTATTTGGATTCTTTTGTTGAAATTGTTCCCATTGATGTTGTTGCCAAACATGCTCGATGAGACATCGTTGAAGCTTTGCGTGTTTGCGTTTATCATGTAGTTCTTTGGCTTTTCTTCTTTGCACTGCGCAATGGCAAATCCATGTCTGTTGTAAATTTGGTTGTTGAGAGAAATATCGCTTTCGCCAACGTCGGATTTCGCAAATTGTTGATCTTTCAAAATTATATTATGCATTATGATGCACGAGTACATGATTCTCTCTCGTAACTTGCCCACAAGAATGCACGCCCGGTTGGGCAACGATATGTCTACGCCCTTGGAGGACATCAAAAGCTCTTTCGATATCTTTTCGAGCACTTTCGTGTTTCGCTTTGGATACGGCATTTTTTTAGGTTACTTGCAACTGTAAATGATTTGACAAAAGATGCCCACTCCGGGCAAATTCTGTCAGCTAGATAATACCCATGGTTAAATTTACACCCGTATACTTCAAACGGAATCTCAGGGGCGATGTCATCAAGCTGTTCGTTGACTAACGGAGAATTATTTAAAATGGTAAGATCGTTATTCGCACCCGTCACCCAAAAAAATGCATGCCAAATCCATAAATCGTATGAAGCAACGACTTCAAGGGCCGGCTTGTTGTTGTTGCAACGATTGCTCGAACTCAAACTCTTGACGAATCATCTCTAGCTTCGCATATCTCTTTAACGTCACTTTCGGGGATCTAAAGATGATTTGCTCATGTTTATATATGTAAGTGTAAATTTTGATTGAAATGTTGTGTAGATTTTGATTGAAATGTGTAGTATTTATAGTGTTAAATGTGTGTGTTTAAAATAAATAAATAAATAAAAATAAATTATGAACATTGCATAACGTTCACATTTGACAAAAAGTAAATGTTTAAATCTTGCCATGCAGGTGGCGAGGCCTTCAACGATGAAGTCTGTTACTGCCGATGTCACGCCACCTAACAACCTAACACCGGATGCTCTTAGAAAAATGAGTAAGAGGACTCATTACTTTTCTTACAAATATTCACTTTTGCACTTAGAAAAATGAGTAGAAGGAGTCATTACTTTTCTTACAAATATTCACTTTTGCTCTTGATTACTAGACAACAACTCATGTGTAATATAGTTATCTCATATTTACATTTTAATTTAATTGTTTGTACACAAATTCTACAAGTTATCTCATAAAGTGATAAAGTTAGAGATGATACCAAAGAGTATCATGTAGATATAAGCTTGTGTAATAAGGAGATTTAAAGATCGTATTTATTACTGTTATCTTAACGTCATATTTGATTTCTTTCTTTACAATCAACTTAGTGTAATAACACAACCAACTTCATTACTAAAACATACAAAATTTAAACACAAATATATTTTACTAAAACTATTTAATAAAAACACACACACAACAACAATTACACAACTCGGTCGTCTGAACGACCGAGTCCTCTCAAACAACATCCATAATACGCGTCTGAGTGAGCGTAGGGTGAGCGTAATAAGCCAAAACGCGTCTTCAACTTGCCACATAGACTTTGCACGCATCTTCATATTCTTATCATCGATGGTCTAAGAGTAGTCGGTATCGTGTGAATTAACATGCCAAATGCAATGTTTTGGGACGAATGGCACACCAAAACCACCACCAAAAATGCCAAAGTCCAGTCAATTGATTCTTAGCCGAATGGCTCACGTCAAAAGGGGAAAAGTGACCATTTAAGTTTTTTTTTCCTCGATTGTGAGTGAATGAGTATTTTGTGGTACCCAATAACATGCTAGTAGTGTGTTATGAATGAGAGTGTTTAAAGGATTAATGTGTTATTGGGAGAAAGAAAATGATGTAACGCTGATTTGACATACCGATATCGTGTTAAATATTACTACTACTACGTACAACTATACCTAGTGCTCTAAGATCGAATTTTTGAATTATCACAATACTATTCTACACCATTGCACGATCCTTAACAAATCAAATTGTTACACTAGCACTAGTAGTAGACAAGTGGGTGATGCACTTATCATCAAACTTTTGCTATCCATACAATGTGATTTCCAATGACGTGTACCAATCACATTTTACTCACATATCTCTTTTTCCCCATAAACACATTGCACTACTTCTCCACTTTCACACACACACAAAACACACTCAAAGACACACACACATAAACACAAAAACACTTAAAAAAAAACACACATTTTCTTGATCTTCTTGGTACTCAATTAAACCATCAAGATCAAACCTTTAATTCATGGCACTTTGTGCATTTGCATTCCCAACACAAATCAATCATCGATCAGTAACATCTAACCCACCTTTGATCCAACATTGCTTATTTGGGACAGATCTAAATTCGTCACAAAAGCCCTTTAATCAGGTTCTTTTTGCTCATTTCTGCATGTTTTTGTATGATTTTTAATAAAATAAAATATGGGTTTTGTTAGAAATGTAGTTTTTAGCAAAACCCATGATTTTTTTTAATAAAATTTGAAACATGGGTTTTGTTAAAAATGTGATTTTTAGCAAAACCCATGTTTTTGTATGATTTTTTATAAAGAAAATTTATGGGTTTTGTGAAAAATGTAGTTTTTAGCGAAACCCATATTTTTTTTTATAAAATTTGATTTTATAAATTTTAAAAACATGGGTTTTGTGAAAAATGTGATTTTAAGCAAAACCCATGTTTTTTTAGATATTTTTATTAAATAAAACATGGGTTTTCTTAAAAATGTGATTTTTAGCAAAACCCATAATTTTTCATATAAATCTTGTATTAATAATGTGATTTTGATGTGGATCAGATAGTTAAAAGATCAAATGGGATTAGATCAACATTGTCAGAAAGAGGTGAATATCATTCTCAAAGACCACCAACTCCACTTTTGGATACCATTAATTACCCTATTCATATGAAGAATTTGTCTGTTAAGGTAAAGTTTTATTAACCCATGTAAATGTTGTGTAAAAAAGTGTGCTTTTTATGTTGTTTCTTTAGTATGAAATTGATTGGTTTGACTACAAAGTTAAAGACAAATATTTGGTTGTTTTAACTTTTTACCCATGTTTTATGTTGTTATGTGGTTATGTTAATTTATTGTTAAATTTTAATGCATAATTTGTTGGTTAAGGTTTACTAAGTCATACATACCTTTGGGTGTTTGTTTTAGCTTATTTTCAGGCTTATGAGCTTGTTTTGTTTGCCTTATTACCATCGTTTTCAGACTTATATGACTTGACTTAAATTCTGAAAATAAGCCAGGAATATGGTTTATGAAAAAGAAAGCAGAACAAAATAAGGTCAAAGGCCAGAATAAACTAAACCAAACACTCCAAAGTTTATGCTAAAGTTGCTAGACTTGCTTGCAAACAAGTTTAAATTTGGATTTGAAAGAATGACTAGTTTGATCTTAAAGTCAAAGATGCCTAATTAATACAAAAAGTTTGTGTGTTAAGGTAAGTTAATTGCAATGAGTTTTTGATGTTATATAAATGTTTTCACTTGCTCAAAAACAAGCTTGATGGTTATATGATCATGTTAACTTTGAGTTTGAAACAATGAGTGGTTTGACTAGAAGTCAAGGATATATTATTTACATGCTAAGTTCATTTTTAAGGTAAAATTACTCACATTAATTTATTAGATATGTTGCTAGATTTTTATAGAAAATTTAAGCGTCATCTTTAGGTAATTATGTTGATTTTGGATATGACACCGTGACTATTTTGACCACAATTCGATTAAGTTTCTGTTAAAGTTTCTTGTTAAAAATGGCATGAGTTAATTTTAAATTTTATTTTTTTACTGCTATGTAGGAACTGAAGCAACTAGCCGACGAGCTTCGATCTGATGTGATCTTTAATGTTTCTAAAACCGGTGGCCATTTGGGTTCAAGTCTTGGTGTTGTTGAGCTAACCGTTGCGCTTCATTATGTATTTAATACGCCGCAAGATAAGATACTTTGGGACGTTGGTCATCAGGTGACACATTATAGAATCTTACATTATTACGTAATGCATATGATAATGATTGTCCTTGAACTTGACTTGAATCTAAATGTGTTTTGTAGTCTTATCCACATAAAATATTGACCGGAAGAAGAGACCAAATGCATACCATCAGACAGACAAATGGGTTGGCAGGATTCACCAAACGCTCTGAAAGTGAACATGATTGTTTTGGCACGGGTCATAGCTCTACTACCATTTCTGCAGGATTAGGTACTTAACTATTTATTATTATGTTCTGCTTGAATGTGCATTTTGAAAGTGATTTGTGATATTACACAATTATTATTAGATAGGTAGTTTGTAGAAACCGGGAGGTAAATTTGCATTTAAATGAGATTCTACCTTTTGAAGTTGTAATTTGCCATCAAATAAGACGTTATGTGCCTATTCTTAGAGTTAATAAGCACTTAAAAATAAGCAGTAAAAGAATCAGTTGTGTTACAACTTATTTGGAATTGATTATCAAAAAACATCAAGTAATCAAAAGCTAAAAAACTGATTGTCGCAACTTCAAGTCACATTAATAAGATAATCAATTCAGAAACGCAAATCCAAACACCTGTCAACAATCTATCTCAAAAAAATGTTTATTTTCCTCATATATCTCATTTAATGTTCAGGGATGGCTGTGGGACGGGATTTAAAGGGAGCAACAAACGACGTAGTTGCTATAATAGGTGACGGTGCAATGACAGCAGGACAAGCGTACGAAGCTATGAACAACGCCGGTTACTTAGATTCAGACATGATAGTCATCCTTAACGACAACAAACAAGTATCTTTACCTACTGCCAATCTTGACGGTCCTATACCACCCGTTGGAGCATTAAGTAGTGCTCTTAGTAGATTACAATCTAACCGACCCTTAAGAGAACTTCGTGAAGTTGCTAAAGAAGTTACTAAACAAATTGGTGGGCCCATGCATGAACTTGCGGCTAAAGTTGATGAATATGCTCGTGGTATGATTAGTGGTTCTGGATCGTCATTGTTTGAAGAACTTGGGTTGTATTACATTGGTCCGGTTGATGGTCATAGTATTGATGATCTTGTTGCTATTCTTAAAGAGGTTAAGAGTACAAAATCAACGGGTCCGGTTTTGATTCATGTTATTACGGAGAAAGGTCGAGGATACCCCTATGCTGAGAAAGCTGCCGATAAGTATCACGGTAGGTAATTTCATACATTTGGTCGATTGTCAGATATTAAAAAAAATGGCAGCATAATTTTTCATATGCACTTTTTTTTGGGTAGATCCGAGTCATTAAAAAATGGCTTGTGTCTCATTTGAGTCATTTTGTATCCAAAAGATCCTTAAAACCGGCAATACTTTATTGAAATGTTAAGGGATATATCTATAATAATTAATTTTGATATAAAAATGTAAAAGCTTGGGTTACAAAATGACCCAAATGGGACACAAAGCCATCTTATATCGTACAATGACTAAAACAGGAACCAGTCCAAATCGACTTACTGGTTTATTGTTTCAATTTAGGTGTGGCCAAGTTCGATCCGGCAACCGGAAAGCAATTCAAGTCAAGCGCACCGACTCAATCTTACACAACATACTTCGCTGAAGCATTGATTGCAGAGGCCGAAGCAGATAAAAAGATTGTCGGGATCCACGCTGCAATGGGTGGTGGGACCGGAATGAACCTATTCCTACGTCGGTTCCCTACTCGGTGTTTTGATGTCGGCATTGCGGAACAACATGCGGTTACATTTGCTGCAGGATTGGCGTGTGAAGGGCTTAAACCCTTTTGTGCAATTTACTCTTCGTTTTTGCAAAGGGGGTATGATCAAGTGGTGCACGATGTAGATTTGCAAAAGTTACCTGTTAGATTTGCTATGGATCGAGCGGGTTTAGTTGGGGCAGATGGGCCCACACATTCGGGGTCATTTGATGTTACTTTTATGGCGTGTCTACCAAACATGGTGGTCATGGCTCCTTCTGATGAAGCTGAGCTTTTTCATATGGTTGCTACTGCAGCTGCTATCGATGATAGACCAAGCTGTTTCCGGTACCCGCGTGGAAACGGGATTGGGGTTCCATTACCACCTGGTAACAAAGGTGTTCCACTTGAGGTAAGTTTACAATTTTGCCTTTATTAACCTTGTTGTTCTGAATAATAAAATTTAGTCATAATAATTATGTATTTATAATATAAACACTCGTCTTTTTTATTTTGGTAAAATAGGTTGGAAAAGGTAGAATAATGCTCGAAGGGCAACGAGTAGCACTTCTAGGGTATGGAACAGCCGTTCAGAGTTGCATGGCTGCAGCCACTACAGTACAAGAACGTGGTTTAAACATAACCGTTGCAGATGCTCGTTTTTGCAAGCCATTAGACCATTCTCTTATCCGAGCCCTTGCAAAGACGCACGAGGTGTTGATCACTGTTGAAGAAGGTTCAATTGGAGGGTTCGGCTCCCATGTTGCTCATTTCATGGCATTAGATGGTCTTCTTGACGGAAACTTGAAGGTACTTATTCTTTCATTTTAGTTTTTCGTCATTTCAAGTTTAAATTTGTTAGAACTTAGCAATTTTGGTCAATTTACTTATAAACTGTAGCTAAAAAGAAACGGGTCAAAGGGGTCAAAAGCTGCGCAAACTTACCATTATCACCTATTTATGCTTACGAAAAAATTTAAACTTATAAGCTATGAACTTTGATGTTGATGTGTACAGTGGAGACCGCTAGTGCTTCCAGACCGTTACATTGACCACGGAGCGCCTGCAGACCAATTAGCCGAAGCCGGGTTGACTCCATCACATATAGCTGCAACCGTATTTAACGTACTTGGGCAAACACGAGAGGCTTTGGAGGTCATGTCATAGAAGAGTCTTGTTGTGTGCTCATCAATGTATACAAACAGATAAATATCTATCTGCATAGAGATTTAAAACACTTGTTGCTGTCTTTCTAACAGTCTGTAGTGTAAAGTCAAAAACCCTTTGTATAAAGTCAGCCGGTTTGAGTTAATTGAATCGGGTCGGGTTTTTAAGCATTTCGATACTTTAACGTTACATGTTTCGGAAACCGTTACTCATGGGACTTGAACTCAAAACCTTTTGGTCGATAATCTGCACTACTTTTCTTTTTGTGTTTCTTGATTTCATACGCGGCTTACCTCTAGCAACGCTATCAACATTATCAACATTAAACTTTAAGGTATCCCGCTACATGGGTAATTTGAAGATATAGAAACCGTGTTCGTTTTAATACATAGCCTTCAAGAAATGACATACTCGTGGTTATCTCGTTGTCGTAGATATCTAAAACCGACTTGGTTAGATTGGATCTACGATCTTATTACTCGTTGTATGAACCACAGTAGTTAATATCCTGATCCTTATTTAAGGATCTTACAATTTTACAATATTACAAAGCAAAAATGATCCGGCCGATCATATGTAGTAATTTTAGTAAGCTTATGATCTTATAAGATTCTGATCTTGATCATAGAATCTTATGATCTAAGCCAATCCGATCTTATTTTTTCTCGAACCGCAAGCTAAAAAACCACAAAGTTATTCATAATGTTTTATAGAATTTTTAAAACAAGTTAATATAGTTAAACATTTCATATTCATAATTTAAGTCAACATTGTATGAAACATTTATATAATTTTTTGTTTATTATATATAATAATTTGTATATTTAAATAATATTACAAAAACTATTACTACCTCCGTCTTATATTAGTCCTTGACTTTTTTAAGTTCTTTTCTTTGTCAACTTTGACCTTAAATATTTTTGTTTGTGTTATATAATACTTGATGAAAGTTATATCAATGAAAATACATTTAAACCCCCATTCTATTCATATATTTTAAATCAAGTATTATATAACACAAATAAAAATATTGAGGTCAAGTTGAAAAGACTTTGAAAAGTCAACTGACTGATAATATGGACGGAGAAAGATATTATAGTAGGATCTTATGATCATGATCCGATCTTACAATTCCAATTTTGCAAAAACGAAAACGTTCCGAATAAGACACCCATTTTGAAAACCTCCAGGTATGACTAACTACTTGCTAGTTGTCTTTTTCACAAGTGATTAGCCGTTAAAAAAACAAAAAAATTCTACATGATCCAAATCAATCATTGAAATTTCTTTATGATGGCGAATTCTAAACGCGTTTGGCCCCCCTTGTCCTTTTTGAAAGCATTCTTGCACATATCAATGTTTATGATTAAGTAAGGAGTAGTATGGTATGAACCAGTGGTGTATGTTCACACACACAAAAAAACAATCTGGTTAAATGGAGAACGATCCTTATTTAGATTAGACGAGTACCCGTGCATAGTAACGAGATTTTATAGCGAAAGATCGTTTGATGATAAAAAAAGTTTATGGGTTATAAACGAAAAATATAAAAAGTTTGAAGATTTGGGAATTAAACATAATGTTTTGAAATTCGGTTTGACCCGGGTGGTTCAACCGGTTGAACCGTTCCGGTCAAAAAACGGGTCGATTTATGGGTTATAAACGAAAAATAAAAAAAAGTTTGAAGATTTTGAAATTAAACATAATGTTTTGAAATCCGGTTCGACCAGGGTGGTTCAACCGGTTGAACTGTTCCGGTCGAAAAACGGGTCGATTTAAACCGAGTCAACCCGATGGGTTGGGTCGAAAACGGGTCAAATTAAACCGGGTCAATCCGCCGGGTTTGAAGCGTCCCGGGTCAACCCGGTTTTCAATGTGTATTAATTTTCAACATTTATTTTTTTAGTTTCAACTTTTTACTTTTTACTTTTTGGTTTTTCCTTTATATATAGTATAGCAGGGTAATTAACCGGATAAATAGATCTCGATGAGACCTAATTCTACCAGTTTGTATCGATTTCAACGGGTTCTCTCTGGTTCATTTTCAGATGACTTTTATTGGTTAGCCGAACCGGTGGCGACACGGTTCCCGTTGAACCATTTGGTCCTGTCCGATTTTCAAAACTATATATACCATCAACTTGTTAGCTTGTATGAAGCTGTGTGTTTTATTAATTTGTATAATGTGTATAATAACATGTACTTTTCATTTTAGGGTGTTTTAAAAATAACATTAATTAGTGTGTTTAATTATTTTATATTTTGGATTATATTGTAGCTTGTTTAAATTGTAGCCTATTTAAATTGTACATTGTGAAAATTTTGTTGTACTTTTTAATAAGGGGTGTTTAATTAGTTGTTTTTATGATATGCTTTTAGTTGATTGTACAATGTGAATACATTATTGTACCTTTAAGTAATGGAGTGTTTTAATAAAAGTATTAATTACACTATGCATTTCTCTCACATTTGACTTTCAAGATTTCACTTTTCAATGTTTGACCATACACTCATTAAATGAACCTGATGAACACGAATGCAATTCTTTTTATGTTCATTCATTTACTTTTAACGAGACACGAACATTTAAATGAACGAATTTTTTTGTTCATGTTCGTTAATTAAGAAATGAGGTTGTTCGTGTTTATTTATATTTATTCATTAAGAGATTAAACGAACGAACGTAAACGAACTTATTAAGGCAAACTAAAAAGATTATATAAAATTGTGTTTTATGTGTGTTCATTTACTCGAGTATACCAACATACGATATACAACCATAAACAAATAAACGAATATAAAAAACACTAACGTATGTATAATCGGACGTTCACGATCATAAGTGAATGAACGAGATTTTTATTTATGTTCATTCATTTAATTAAACAAACATAAAGTTTTGATCATATAAGTTCATTTAATAAATAAACACCCATAAACAAACATTTACCGCATAGTTCATGAATTTTTCATTGAAAGTTCGGTTCATTTACAACTTACCGGTTTCTCGAACTATTTTTTATCCTATCCAAAAATGTTTACGCGGTGAGATTTTTACTATGATCTCTTTAGATACTTTTAGGGACAACTAATTACTATTCCACCTTGAATACTATTTAATTTATGTCGGTGAGGCTACTCAGGGTATGTTTGGCGAAATATAACACTTGCGAAGCAATAAGCGAGTAGTAATAAGTAGTAATAGTAAGCAGTAATAAATAAGTAGCGAGTTAGCAGTAGTTGTTTGTTAAATAAAAGTGTTTGATAACGTAGTTGTAGCTATAATTTTAAATGAGAGCGGTTACACAATTCCACGGTTCCACCACTAATTATTTGTTGTCAAACAAACATTATATTTAAACATTTAATCACTTATTGCTAGTTCCTAAAAACGCTCACAAATACTTGATCCCAAACATACCCTTTCCTCTAGTCAAAACTCAAAATAATGAACGTAAAAATATTTGTCATAACATGTTAGACTCAATTTGAACGACTTCTATTGCTGGCACACTTTCATCCAAAAAATAAATATACGTGTCATGTACAAATAAATTTTATAAATTATATTGTAGACTTACATCATGGGTTGACGAAAAAAATTGTTTACACACGAAGACAATGATAGCAAAAGATTTTCGATATCTTCGATAACATGTTCACACCTAGGGTGTGCTTGTTTCATTTAAATGTTTTAGGTCTGAATCTAGCTATCACATCTTACCGATAAGAAGTGATTAAAAAGTCTAAATCTGAACAAAACGATGTTTTTTGTTTTTGTATAATTGTTCGTACAATTTTAAATACTCGTTTCTACAATTTATTTATTAAAAAAACGCAATACGATAAGTTAGTAACTTATGTAAATATGAAACAAGTATTTTTATCATAAATATAACATAATTAATTAACCATCAAATATATTATATTAACATAAGTCTTCAATCTCTTATCGAGTAAGAGGCAATAAGATAATTGCTCACCTCTTATTGAATAAGATGTTATTTGTCTAACCTGACTCAAAAGAAAAAAACAAACAACACTAATGTCTGATGAGCTCTTACCGCCTCTGACTAAGTAAAAGCAAGAGGCTAATAAGACATTTTTTCAAGGGAGAATTGCATATATAAAACTAAAACTTAAAACTTGCATATTTCTCCAAAATACAAGTTTTCAATGCATGATGTACAATGCAAGTTAAGCATGTTTTGGGTATATATGTAAATATCACAGTTTTAATGAGTATATATGCAATTGGCCCTTTTTTCAAAAAATAAACACAACCTTAGACTAGAGGTGAGGATCCGTTTCCTTTACCTTTTACCTCATTTATTTTTCGTTCTTTTTTTACATCTTTTCATCTTTTACCTTTTTAATGGTCAATATTCTCTTTATCAAGGTTGCAAAAATTATGAATCGATGATCGGACAGTCGACCTTCTTTAGCTTATAATCGGTCTAGACGGGATTAATCAGATTGAAATTTCTGACAAGTTTTTAATATATCCGATAAGTTTTAGGTATTTCTGACAAGTTTCATATATTTCTAGCAATATTTTTCTTCGAAAAACATCTTTTAATAGATATAAACAATGGTTATGAATAATTAAAACAAACGTATGACGAGTTTTGGGTATTTCCAGCAGGATTGGAAGGTTTCCAGCAAGTTTGACCATCGTTGATTGTAAGCTCCTAAAAAATTTCATTGTAATTAACATCTTAATCATGAATAAAGCACGACTTAGAACGTCATGAAATTTTCCACTCATCATATTTGCATATCATTTGGCATATGCATGATCAACGCGACTCTAGCGTTCAAAATTTATACCGTTGTGACTCGAACGAAATTCCCTCAATCCAGACATTATTTATTATTATTAATATACAACCTAGTTATATAAATAAATATATAATTTTTTTATTTATTTATTCAAACGGGCAAGCCCACATCATTTCTTTTCTTTCTTTCTTGGGTCTCGTTGCACCCGAACCGAACCAAAGCCCACCTCCTTTTTTCTTTTAACTTCGAACTCAACAAGCTCCCACTTCCAAGCCCAAGAGTATATGGTGTATTTGTATCAAAAATTACTTAGAAAAAAATCGTCACTCCTAACTCACTAGTTCACTCTCAAAACACATAAAATTCGTCCCTTGTGGAAGTCGAGCAAGAAAGGAAGAGGAAGCGCATAAGGGTTGTCTTGATCGAGTAGAATTATAAGGAGAACAAGGGTTCTCTCACTAGTCTCGTTTACATTTCTCTTTCATCACCACTCAATCGAGTGTTGTAAGTCCCTCGTTAACCTATTTCATTTCATTTTCTCGTTTATATTAACAATTTACGTATATAAATGGCACGTATGAATTCCCTAGTAAACCATCGAGCTACTATCACCTTTATTTGCAACATCTAATCGACCCATGAACCCTTAGAAACCCACCCCATGCCTCGTTAATGCTAAAACCAAACGGATCCATAAATGGGCCTTATGGTCCAATGTACGCGAAATTGTGGCCCAACGTTAGTTTACCCGACCCAACACACCAAAAATAAGCTTCTAATAAGCTATTTATAAGCTAAGAATAAGTTTTGTAAATCAAAAAGTATAAAACCGGATTAATTTTGCGAAATGTGTAAAGATCGGGTTAAAAATATGAAATTTTCAAAAAGTTAAAGGGTTGTTTTGTACGATCTACGCATGCATGGAAAGTATAGGGTATAAATTACACATTTTTGAAAGTTCAAGGTTAAGCTTATAAGTGGAAATGCATGCATGGAAAGTCTAAGGTTTGTTTTGTAATTATGGCAAACTAGTTTTAAAAAGGAAATAAAAGTTTTGTGCCAAAAATGAAAACATGAAAACTAGAAGGGCCAAAAGTGTAAAAATTGACTTTTGAAATGTTTTATAAAATCAGTATTATACAGGGACAAAAAATGTAAAAACTGGAAACTTGGAATATAGAATATTTTCGGGTATAGGCATTTTCCAAAGTTGAGGGGCTAAACTTGTATATTTTGAAACTTGAGGGTAAAAAGTGTAAATTCAAAAAAAAGTTTAGAAAACTTATAAATTAATCACGAATTCGTAAAAATGAGTTTTTTGACCACTTAAAGTGTATAAAAAGTATTTTTACTTGCGATAATTCATTTTAGCTTATATATATAGTTATAAAAGAATAGTTATATAAAACCGTAATTCGGTAATAACGTACATGGAAATATAAAAGAATTAAAACACTCGATAACATCATTATTTTCACAAGATCACAACGGGGAACATTTCACTTATGCGTAAGTGAGGATCTTTGATAAATATCAACCTAAGTCGATGTAGCGAGCAAATTAAACTTAAAACATTAAGCACGCACAACACCCTATTGAATTGGAGAATTCAATGATCCATTGAATAAGTATATTCAATGCTCTGTTATTTTGATCGCGAACCAAAGGTTTATCATATTCTGAGACTTGCCATCTCATTTCTAGGTTTCAGTTTGGAACCTCCGCTACATCGTACTTGACCTTATTGTGCTTGTTCATTTTCATCAAGGTGAGTTCATAGCCTCGCTTTTACTTTTATTTATAAACCCTGCGAGAGAGATACATGATCTAAACTAGAACAAAAGGTTTTTCATAAATGTTCGCTTCTTGATTATTGGAATTGCCTAAGTATTTAGCCATAAGTCCCCAAGTATCATGAATCATTAGTCACCGCGAGTGAACGCAGATATCGTGAATAGTACTATGGGGAGTAACGACCCCGTCTTGGTCATAGGAAATAACCGGGGCGCACCATATTTGAATTGCATTAGGTAATTGTCTATTACTTCCTTTGGGGCAAACTTTACGTACACCAGTAATTCGGTGTATGCAGTTGAGTCTTAGTTGCATGAGCTTAACGCATAATAATCTGTGATCTTCTTTATGATATTGTTAGTTTACAATTATCATGTTCATATTCTTGTGTTCAACTTTAAGTTAAACCTATGGATTTCACTCAATATTTTTGTTGACCTTTTTAAGCATGTTATCTCAGGTAATCAATGAAGATAATGTTTAAGGCGCGGAGTGGGCATACCAAGACCTTTTCTTGTGGTGTAAACATAAAGATGTCATTTATTTCAAACTCATGCTCAGTATTTTGGGGAAACGTTTAAAACTATTTGGAATATTTTGTAACAACAATGAGTTTTCGATAAATGATAACTATTTTTCTTAAAACGTCTCTTTCGAGTCGTTTTCTATGATTATTGACTGTGATCCCCATCCAAGTAATACCCCGATTAGTCTTCCGCTGTCATTATGATCACAAGGGGTGTTACGTTGATCGTCATTGACCACGGTTGACCAATTTTTTTGACCGATTTACACAAATCGAAATGGTTGATGGCCTTATAGCGCTCAGGCGACGATTAATCGGCCTTGTTTTGCAACAATGCTCTTTATATTTTATTTAAATATACATTTTATAAAAACATACCCTACAAAATACTCCGCAGTCCGCACACATCCCAAACTAAATAAACAATAATAAATTTTACCCACTTGACACAAATGCCAAAAGGTGACCATCACTTTTCTCTTCCGTTTTCAAATGCCAAGAGGTGACCATCACCTTTCTCTTTCGTTTTGAGCCTTGCTGGCGCATGACAACTACTCCAAGTAATGGATCTCACTCGTGAGGTGGGTGGTGAAGGGTGATGTCTCACACCCATTACCTCCAGCCTTATGTTTAGACGTTAATTTAATTTACTTCTTACTAGATTTTTTCTTTAAATTAATAATGTCTATTGTCAACGAGCTAATATCATCTTGCTCTAGACACAAAATTATGCTTAAGTTTAGACTTCCAAATAATCCTTCTTTTCACATATTATATCTATGATGTAAGTTATTTAAACTTTAATCACTACTGTTGTTTTTGTATTAAAGTTAATCTAGTCCATAAGCAAGCTAAGTACTCCCTTTGTCCCATATTAATTGTTATATTTGATTTTTTAAAGTTTTTTTTTTTTTTTTCAAGTTTGATCTTAACTATATATTTTTGTGTTATATAATATTTAATACAAAATATATGAGTCGATTGAGTTTTAATGTATTTTCTTTGATATAATTTTCATTAATTATTATATAATACAAACAAACATATTTAAAGTTAAAGTTAAAACAAAATGCAAAAATCAAACGGGACAACTAATATGAGATAGAGGAGTAATTTCTGAGAGATAAATGATGTTTATAAGTTATGAGTAAAATAGTTCTAAAATAGACACCTATTAATGTTACTAATTAAATACAATATTAGTGTAACTAATCTTTACCAACTATTCTAAACCTCTTAACAACTAATATTCTCTAACCATATATAATATACAATATTACAATCAATAATATAGTGTAAGGGATAGGATGAACAACATGTTATTTATATCTCTTAAATTGCTACCTAGTCGTGATATAATAAATATGTAAGTCGACAAGTCGTGATCATTATATTTTTTTTTATATGTGTTATTGAATACTAAAGTAATATTACGTATTTAGCATATTTATAGCTTTACCAAAATATTGTGGACCCATGTTGAAAAATATCTAACGAGAAATGTCAAAATTTCTCTTTCTAATCATATATAAATATAGAATTAAAGAAAATATTTTCGGTCAAGCTATTTAAGGAAATTTCTGAAAAAGACAATATAGAATTTTGAAGGGACTTCAATAATAACCTTTTTCGAAAAAAAATTTCTTTTAACTAGTTTGAGTTTGTATGATAGTGAATATAAACCACGTATATTGAATTGTCAAGAAGTTAGAAAACACGGTTAAGAAAAAGCTATTATTCATATCTTTATAACAAGTTTTTTTTTTTTTTTTTTTTTTGTCATAAATTTATACCTTTAAATACGTCTCGTAATAACGGATTACAATAAGATGACAGGCAAACGGGTAACAAGTGTGATAACTTTTTGTTACATGAAAAAAAAAAAAAAAAAAAAGACCCTAGTATTATCATATTTAAAGATTATAATTTATAAGGCAAATGATTGAAAAAAATATAATACTTGTCAGTATTTTTTGTGTGTGTAGCGAACAATTTTTTTTTGCTTTTGTGGGTAATTTTCTTTCAAATTTATCTTTTTTAGGGTATTTTGCGAAATTTTTGGAGATTTTTGCCCTCTTAGCCAATAGATTTTTTTTTTCTGAAGGGCAAAAATGTCACATATTACCTTAAAAAAGATGAATTTGAAAGAAAAGTATCCACAAAAGCAAAAAAAATTGTTTGCTACCCATAAAAAAAAAAAGTGACAAGTATGATACTTTCTTTAATCATTTGTCCTAATTTATATAAGCCTCTCTAGTTTGAAAATAGAAGTAGAAAAGTTGAAGACTTGAAGATGTTGACAAACACAAAAGTGTCGATGGGTAACTAATATGTCCACAAAGTTGCTCTTTGTCCTTTTTATGGGGGATCTAATGGAGAACATGAGTGTAATCAATGAATAGTTGGTAAAGATTAGTTATACTAATGATATGGAGAAGATCATTGGATCTAATGGAGAACATGAGTGTAATCAATGAATTGCTTATCTTTAAATATTCAGGGCCTCGGTTCCGAGGCAAAAAAAGATTGGATTCGGGAGTTAACTAATAAGCATAAAATTAGTTTTTTGTCTCTTCAAGAAACTAAAAAGGAGTTTTTTTTTACTGATTTGAAGATTAAATACTTTTGGGGTAATTATCAGTTTGCTCATGTTGAGACTGAAGCTTTAGGATTGTCGGTGAATTTTTTGTCCTGTGGGATTCCAATATTTTCCAGAAACACCATCATATTATATCTGATAATTTCGTTGCTTTGCATGGTATGTGGATTCCTAAGAAGATTCAGATCCTCATTATATCCATATATGCTCCTCAACCATTCGCTGCTAAACGTCAATTTTGGGATTACATTGCGTCGCTTATTTCTCAGTGGAGAGAGGATTGTATTGTTCTTGGTGATTTTAACGAAGTCCGTTGTAAAGAGGAGAGATGGGGGTCTACTTTTCATGCTCAAGGTGCCCGTTTGTTCAACTATTTTATTTCTAATACTGGTCTCAATGAAGTTCAGTTAGAAGGTTTTTCTTTCACTTGGGCTCACCCTTCGGCATCCAAAATGAGTAAACTTGACCGCTTTTTGGTGTCTGATGGTATTTTTACTAGTTTCCCTCACATATCTGCTGTTTGTTTAGATCGTCACCTTTCGGATCATCGTCCTAATATTCTTAGGGAGAAGTTGACAGAGTTTGGGCCTACTCCATTTCGTTTCTATCATTCTTGGTTATCGATTCCTGGTTTTGATCAATTAGTTAATTCTAGCTGGATTCTTTTAATTTTGTTGATAGTAATGGGATTATTAGATTCAAGAAGAAACTTCAATGTTTAAAGAAGGAGATTCGTAAATGGGTGGCTGATTTTAAAAGTGTTCAATCGAGTTGTATTAAGGATATCAAGAAGAAGCTGTGTGATATTGATAAAGTCTTAGATCAAGGGGGTGTTACTGATGATGTTTTGCTTTCTCGTATGGAAACTATGAAACAATTACATGACTTAAACTCTTCGAATAATATTGATTTTGTACAAAAGGCGAAAGTTCGTTGGGCTATCGAAGGAGATGAGAACACTAAGTTTTTCCATGGAGTCATTAACAGAAATGCTAACCCATTCGTAAAAGGTATTATGATTGATGGTGTTTGGGTGGATGATCCCTCTTGCATTAAAGAGGAATTTCGTTATCACTTTGAAGAGAGACTTAATGATCCGGGTACACGAAGGGGCAATATAAATTTTAGATTCCCAAATCGGTTATCTATTGATCGGACGCTGATTTGGAATCGGTTTCAGATGAAGAAATTCGTAAAGCCGTGCAGGGTGTGGTGAGAACAAATCGCAAGGTCCGGACGGATTCACTTTTGATTTTTTTCGCAAATTTTGGGGAGTTATCGGCCCAGATTTCTGTATTGCTTGATCAAATGGTTTTTTGATTATGGGACCTTTGCAACAGGTTGTAATTCTTCTTTTGTTACCCTCATTCCTAAATCTTTAGATCCGAAGTGGTCAAATAATTTAGGCCCATTAGTCTTATTGGGAGTCTTTATAAGGTTATTACCAAAATACTTACTACTCGGTTATCTTTTGTTATCTCCGATCTTATATCTAATGTGCAAACAACTTTCCTTCCCAACCGTCAAATTCTAGATGGTCCTTTTATTTTGAACGAGATCCTTGTGAGATGTAAACATAAACACCAACATGCTATGTTTCTCAAGGTGGATTTTGCTAAAGCTTACGATTCAGTTAGATGGGATTACCTAGATGATGTCCTTAACGCTTTTGGTTTTGGGACTCGATGGAGATCTTGGATTCAAGGTAGTCTTAATTCGGGCAAAGCTTCAATTCTGGTGAATGGCAGTCCTACCTCGGAGTTTCAATTCCATAGGGGATTGAGACAGGGTGATCCTCTTGCCCCGTTTTTGTTCATTTTGATTATGGAGTCTTTACATCTTTCCCTTAACTGTGCGATTGATGTGGGTGTTTTTTCTGGGTTACGTATAGATGATGATCTCACGATTTCCCACCTCTTTTATGCAGACAATGTGATTTTTATGGGAGATTGGTCTAATCAAAATTTAAAAGGTATTTTGAATATCCTCAAGTGCTTTGCTTTACTTTCAGGGATGTCGATCAACCTCAAGAAAATTCACATTCTTGGTTTGGGGGTGCATGAGTCAACTGTTTCTGAAGCGGCCACGCGAATTGGTTGTTCGGTGTTGAAAACTCCATTTAATTATTTGGGAATCATGGTAGGAGGAAACATATCTTTGGTTAAGTCCTGGGATGAGACTATACATAAGCTCAAGAAACGACTCTCCATTTGGAAACTTAAAACTCTCTCGATAGGTAGTCGTTTAACTCTTCTTAAATCAGTGCTTGGTTCTACACTGATTTATAATTTGTCATTGTTTAAAGTTCCGAAATCAGTTCTCAACAAGATGGAAAACCTTCGTAGTAACTTCTTTAATTGTATACAAGAAGGAGATCGTAAGATAGTATGTTGGGAATTCTACTAAGTATGAATTATGCTGAAATTACTGCTGACGGATTCTGCTGAAGTGCAAGGATTCTGCTGAAGAAGTAATTCTACCGAAGTTATAAAACCGTGTAGTTGGTTTCTGCGGAGATAGATATTCCGCGTATTCTATAGTTAGTTAGGATATGCATGAGCTTTATTAGGAAGTGATAATGTATATCTTATTTAGTTTTATATTTATACGTTTCTTGGGAAACGGTTTAGGGTTCCTTGTGTATAAAAGGAACACAATAGTATGAATTATGTACGAGTTGAAAAACAAGTTTTAGTTTTATTAAAAGATCGATAGAGGATCAAAGAGTTCTTAGTTATTTGTGTTTAATTTCCGCTTGAATACAAGTAATAGAGACTGTCTTTTAGTGTGTTTGTGATTACATAAGCATTACTAACGATCTACGAGTGCTCTAAGATCTATCAAGGTCTTAAGGTTCAACAAGTGGTATCAGAGCCTCGAGAGAGTCTCTGTGATACTAAGAACAATCTTTTCTGTACACTCTTACAACCAAAATAACATTCACCATGCCGGATCAGGACGATGACATTGAGGTCACCAACAACCAAAACAACACATCTTTGCAACAACTCGGTCTCTCAAAGAATGCAAAGTTCCCATACCTAAAGAAGGAGGAGTATGATTTGTGGGCTATGAAGATGCACGGAATGGATCTCCAACATTGAATGGAATCTCTGGGAAATTGTGAAGAATGGGAACAGTTTGAAGAGGCATGTCACATATCCTGATGGTAAGGTTACCATCCTTCCTCCCAAATCTGCTGATGAGATATTGGCTGTCCAGAGAGAGAATAAAGTTAGAACTATTCTCCTTCAGGCTATACATAAGGATCACTTGGATGACTTTCACTACATGCAGGATGCTAAGGACATATGGTTGGCAATCAAGGCTAGGTTTGGTGGGAATGAGGAGTCAATGAGAATGAGGAAATCAATGCTGAAACAACAGTTTCAAGAATTCCAAATCTCTGAAGAGGAAGGTATCCACAAGGGGTATGACAGGTTCCATAAGATATTGAGTTAATTGAATCAGCTGAAGGCAAAGCCAGATAATGATGACTGCAACTCAAAGTTCTTGCGGTCTTTACTTTCATCTTGGTTGCAAGTAAGCATTGCCCTCAAAGCTAAAGGTGGGCTAGATATGCTCACTTTTGATGAACTATACAGCAGACTTAAATCTCTTGAGCCTGATGTCAGAAGTTCCTTTCGTTCAACCACTTCCAGTCACACAACATTTGTTGGGGCCTCCTCAAATAAGATGACCTATGCTCCAAGCCCAACTTACTCAGCATCATCATACACCACCACTACATCAAATTCTCAACCTAAATCTAGTGGCGTATTGGAAGATGTGATTCACTCCTTTGTTGCTGATTATGATACTCAACAGCAACTAGCCTTTGAGGACTTTGAACAGGTGGATCCATTTGACATGGAAGAGATGAACTTGAAGTGGCAACTGGCTATGCTCTCAATGAACATCAAGAAGTTTGAGAGTAAGTTTGGGAGAAAGTTTGGTTTCCAAGAAAGAGATCCAACAAGATTTAATAGAGGCAAGGTCAAGTGCTTTACTTGTGGTCAGATGGGTCACTTCTCTAGAGAATGCAAGGATAAGAAGGCTGGTGATGAGGTGAGATATTCTTCCTATCAGCATATTCAAAAGGAATTTGGAACTTCAAAGGTGGACCTCCACAACTCTTGTCACTATGGATGACCATGTCGCCGGAAGGTGCATTAGCATGAGAATGATGAAGGTCACGGTTATGAGAATATTGGATTGCTGGCAAGCTGTACTCTGAGGAGGATAGGCATGATCAAGTTTCCTTGATGGGCATCTCTCAGTACATAATTGTGTTTTTGGTTGTAGTGAAAGATATAATGAACTTAAAGAAGCCTATGATGAACTGAAACCTAAATATAATGAATGTTATGTCAAAGTTGAGGCTTATAAACAAGCTTTAAAAACATTAGAAAGACAAAAAGTTTGGTTTCAAAAGAATCAACTGGCCTATGATGAAAAGATAAGGGTGTTAGAAAGTGATCTAGAACGTACTAAAATTGATTTAAAAGCAGCGAGAAAGAAAAAGCCGATGTAGTTTCGAAAACCAAGTGCTAAAAGAGAAACTAGATGAGGAAATAGCTAGGCATAAAGAATGGTTATTGAATGGAAACAAGTTAGCTAGTCATATCTATGCTAGTCAAACTCCTAATACTGCAATAGGTTTAGGCTTTAAGAAGTATGTAGGGATAGAAGCTAAGGATGACACACGTAAATCTACACCAGGCAGATTAGCAAATTTTGTAAAAGAAGGTGATTTACATGTAATGTGGACCTATTAGAGGTGAACATATGCCCATTGACCTTTCCATCACTGTTGACTTTGATGGATCACACCATCTTTATGGCAAAAAGTCAAGAGACTTGCCGGACCCGATTCTTCATCTACTGACTTTGTCTCTTGTTGTGACAGTGACAAGTCCTCTGACTAAGGGTCTACTTCTACTACCAGGTGTGATTCAAATGAAAAGTCAGACCTTCCCAAGACCTTGCCCAAGCCTACACCCAAGATTGCTTACAAGCCTATTAGAGTTCTGCCTGAGGAATCAACTTCCAAGACAGTTTCCTCTGAATACATGTCTTCTAATTCTTTGCACGCTTTTCAGTTTGTTAAAAACAATTCTGTTAATGTTTGTGGTTTGAATGCTTTTGCATGTAATAGAACATCTTTCACTTTGAATAAATCTTCTAAAAGGAAGACATGTTTTGTTTGTGGAAGTAAATTTCATTTGATTAAGGATTGTAATTTTCATGAGCAAAGAATGGGTGCATGTGCTGGTAAAAAGAAACCTAGACCAATGTGGACAAATGTTAATGATATACCATCTTTTATTCCACAAGCAACTAATAATAAACCTTCTCCATTTCCTTGGAGAAGATCTGTTGCTAGACCATATGTGAGACCAACTAGTTCATATTTTCAAAATGGTTATTGGCCTGGATGTGTTGACTCAATGTATGATGGGAAGGGATATAGGAGTACTGCTGTGAAGCCCTCAGCAGGTTGTTCTTGGACTCAAAAGGGACCTAAATTTCAATGGAAACCCAAGAACAATGGTGGATCTTATACATCTACATGGCATAACTTTAATGATTCACAAGGCAGGCTCAAGTCAGTGATGACTTGAGCCTCTATAGTGTACTTATATTTTGTATATTTTTGTTGTTGTTGTTGTAGGATCATCCTCTTAAGCATAAAGAAGTTGGCATTGTTGATAGTGGTTGTTCCAGAAGCATGTCAGGAAACAGAGAAATGATGCATAATTTCTTACCCATAGAAGGAGGAGGCAATGTGACTTTTGGTGGAAGTGATGGTAGAATCACTGGGAAAGGAACCATCAAAACACCTCAACTGGATTTTGAGAATGTGTACTATGTAAAGGAACTGCAACACTTCAACTTGTTCTCTGTCTCACAAATTTGTGACACCAAGAACAAAGTATTCTTCACTGAGGATGAATGTCTTGTGCTATCTAAAGACTTCAAACTACCAGAAGATACATCAATTCTGCTGAGAGTTCCTAGAAATCACAATCTATACACATTCAACTTGAATGATGTTCAACCAGTACGACGAAGAAGCTAAAGCTGAAGATGAAAATGGAGAGGATGGATTGATGAAAACGACGATGAAGATGCTCAAGAACCCAGTTTTATATCTTTGGCTCTTGGCATGGTAGATGGATTTGTGATATGAAAAATCTTCAGTTGTTCCATCTACTCGTTCCACCATAAAGCATCACTCCATCTTCCCTTTTCCTTTTCCCTTCACCTCTGCCATCTTGCCCTTTCCCCTGCTTCCATGGTATGAAGTACCAGTTCTTGGAGCAGGAAGTGCAATCACCACAGCACTTGGCTCTAGACGATCTGAGGAGTCATCAGAATCACTAGAAGACTCACTTGGATCCACTACACTATCATCTTCAAAAGAAGGGAGAAAGGGGGACTTCAAAGGTCGAGGTTCATCTTGATGAGGATATCGAAATAATGGACGTGAATCATCACTGGCTGATGATGATGATGATGGGGAGGAGGTTGGATCAATGACTTCTGGTTTGGTAGACATGGTTATTGTTGATTATTGTGGAACTTTAGAGAAATTAGGGTTTTTGAAGTTAATTTGGGGTAATTGATGTGTGTTAAATATGCATTGGGACTATCTTATAGGCGGAGTCAAGGCTTCATATCAATTAATGCGAGTTGGGTGTCACAATAACACTCAAGATATTTACTGAAAATACTAAGTCTACTAAGTCACTTGAGTTGTTTCACTGTGATTGACCTTCTTGCCAGATTGACCATAGTTCTTGAAGTGTTAAGTTTGAATTTGGTTAAAGTTATTTTACACGTAAGATATGGTCAACATTTAGTTCTGATATTTTTGACCATAAATTGGGTAACTTCTACTAATACCTTCTTCGCATATCTTCTGTTAGGAATTAGAAATTCCAGGTATTAAAGAGTCGGTCACCTCAAGTATATGTAATCGTTAGAAAGCTCGTAGTCATAGTTACTTTAAGTTAAGTAGTATTTAGTTTAGTAACACCGTGGAGGACGGACGGTCTTTACCCACCTGTATGCCGATCCACGGCCGATGTGTGGCGTTTTATGTAAGACTATAAATACTCTCTACCTCCCAAGGTAGAGAGTTGGAGCTCATAATAAGATCTTTCACTTTCTCTCACTAAGTTCCCTAAACCTCTAACTTTCTCTCTCTAGAATTCCATCTATATGCTACCTTGTGTTAATGTTATGATGTGTATGTGAAAAGTTATATCTAACAATTGGTATCAAGAGCCATGGTTAGATCATATCTTACACATCTTTGGATTTCTAGTGGTTTTTAGGTGGTTTTTGAGTTTGAAAAAGTTTAGTGGTTTTGGCATCATTTGATTGATTTCTAGTGTTAAAGTTTCGATTTTGGTTGTACTTTTATGTTTAGAATCATCAAAAGTTTTTAGGTTTTCATTTGGTAAGCTTGAATCATCTTGGTTGGGTTGTTTTTGGATTGATAAGTGATGTTTATATGGTTTTTCATGCTAGCGACTTAGTTCACGGATAATATTCTTGGTAGCGACTTGCTTCACATTTTTGTAGCGACTTACAGTGTTGGGGCTAGCGAGTTAGATCTAGCGAGTTTAAGTACAAGTAGTGGACTCTCCACTACGGGTAGCGACTTGTGGTAGCGACTTGGTCAGTAGCGAGTTGCTCTTTAGCGACTTGCATTGTTAGCTGACTCAGAGTAGCGAATGCTGCCGAAATTTTGCTAGCGACTTGAGTGTTAGCGAGTTACCACTTAGCGACGTACATCTGGCTAGCGACTTGGAACTCTAGCGACTTAGCGTGGTAGCGAATTAGTTGTTAGCGACTTGGTTCAAGAATTCGTAGCGACTTGGTTGATTTTTCCCGTCAAAACTTCAAACAGCCATAACTTTTGAACCGTAACTCCGTTTTCAGCTTTCTACCCATCAAAACGACCGTGAGAACGAGAAGAATGTCACGCCGAATGAACTAAAGTTCATTCGGGTCAATCTTCGAGGTCTAAATCCGCTCCAAACTAATGTTATTGAGGTTTTTAAGTTTTTAGACCTAAATTTCTTAGGAAAAACCGGCATAAACCAATCCGAATCACAACCAAACAACATCTCTGCTTATCCCACAAACAATCTAAAGTCCTATCACACAATCGTCTTTCATTGTATCATTCCATCGGTCATCTTAACACCCTCTCCTGGTCATTGCTTAACGGTTTCGTCTTGATTTTAGTAAAATACCGCGAAAGATTCTATTTCTCGGTTTAAATCATAGACGTGTAAAATCCCGTGCATCCTTCCACGTCATGTCTTACTCTACGACCCGTGATTTCGAAGTGCTTAAACTGTATGATGTTGTGGACAACAATGATAATGTAGGCTACACTGAACGATTAAAGATGATTGAATTAAGCAATGAGGATGTGAGATATCCGTGTTCAGAATCTAATGAGAGAGAATCGCACCAGTCCAAGCTACAAAATGCCATGCAAATGAAATGCAGAATTGAGCCCTATCAGCTACTTCATCTGCACCTCATTCAAATTATCCATAGCGGGGATCGAACATGTAGTGCTCTTTTCGCGGGACTTACCTACATTGACAAGAAGCTTGTCGTTGAACTTAGAACACTTAAAGTGCAACTTACCAATAAAGAGGTTCAAAAGGATGGTTCCGGTCATCTGCTCTTCAAGTAATCTACAAACAATTTCACCATTCATCATGGGGAATATTCAGATTAGACACGATCAACACTTAACTGGAATTTCCTTCAAAAAACATCCTGGAATGGAAATTCAGGAATTCATTGAGACATTTATCCAACTCATGGATAATGTGAAAATGTACATTGAAGAATCACACTCAAAAGAATGAAGACGTGAATGAGTGTCGTGCGCTTGAAAGATTGTTGTGATAAGTTGGGTAATGTATATGTTGAAGAATCGGGTGTTGTTGAATGCAGAATGTCAGTGACAACAAAAATGATGAGTCGGATAATGGAAAAATGGAATCTTCGTGCTCAAATTCACAAAAGAGAGAGGTGCACCAGACACAACATGTGCAAGTTAATGCAAAGGAACGCTCCATGGAAGCTTCAGATGTACCCAAGATAGAGATGCACGTCACGCCTGTGCATGTCAATGCTCCGGTAAGTTGCATGGATGTTTCTGCTGTACCTAGTTGTGCATCTTCTACTCAAAATGATGTTTATGAACTGCATGAGTTGCATTTGTGCCCTGATGATTCCCTTACCACTGAGCTTAACATATATAAGGATCAGGTTGCTATTTATGAACAGTGCTCTAAGTTTGAGTTGACCACCCGTGAGCAGGAAATGGATGTCCAAATATTACAACTATTAGAGAAAAGTAGGTTTAGAGAAGAAGTATTAAAATAAGAGTTAAATTCCTTACATGAAAAGCTTTCTAAAAGCTGCTAAGCAAAAACACGAACTTCAAGAAAATGTTAAAATGCTTAAGCAAGAATTCAAGGCTAAGGAATCAAAACTTTTGAATGATTTTTCCAATCTAAAAACTTTGAAAAACAAGCTTGAAAATAAGTTGTAAGTACAAGGGAATACCATTGACGCTCACATGATCACTAAGCATAGAGTCTTAAGCGATAAGCATAGCATTCCCCTTGTTGAGGAACCTAATCCCGAGGTAATTAAAAAGGCTAGAAATGCTCATAAGGTACTGTATGATGGTAATGAGATCCTTAAGCCTAGACAGAAACCTAGTTGCGCTGAGTGCACTGAGGAAGATAAGAAATCAGGATGAAGTCACTAGGAGAAAATGAATAAGAAGCTAGAAGATCCTGAGTGTAAAAAGAACAAGATACGATAAAACCCCATGATTACACTAAGGAAAATTGGATATCCTTAAACATGTTTAAGCCTCGGACTCTATTGACCCCTGAACAAGTGTTCTGGAAAAAGGATATGGACTTGCAAAAGCTGAAAATCTTGTTGAAATGAATCCCCTTGTAGGAAATTCCCTAAAGCGCATCTGTGTATCCTCCAAATACACCAATGCATTTAGTTCCTAGAACTATTGCCACTAAGAGCAAGACCTTAATCAGTCAATATGTTATTCTTCAACTATTTACCGATTTTGAGAAAACTTGTAAGAAAAGGATTACACCCACTGGGATAATCGAAGGGAAAGGGGTTTTGAGCAAATGAAAGAATGTTATTTAACCGAGGTCATGCCTTTCTTTAAACAACTAAAAGATCATTTTGAGAGTCTTAAAAATGGGACAAAATCAGATATTAAAGAAATGGAAAAGGAATTTGATGCAATGGTAGTTGAAGTTAGTGATTATGAGCGTGCACTAAAATATAATGAGATTGAGAGGAAGAACTTGCATACCTTAAATGAGACTCTTATTACTGAATGTGTTGCTCAAGATATCTTTTTCACCGCTTCAAATTGCTCTATTAATGCTTCCAAATTTCATGAACTATCTGTGGCCCTGAAAGTCTCCCATGATCGTGTCATTGAGCTTGAAAAAACTAATTCTAAATTGCATGAGAAAATTGAACAGGATGATCATGATAACCTGGTGAAACAGTTTTCTAAATTGGAAGTTGAGTATCTTGCTTTGCAATTAAAATATCAACATCTAAAAGAAAATGTTAAAACCTCAAATATCAAGACATCCTTGGATGCTCCTGAATTTGATGCAGTTTTTGAAATTAGCAAACGTGATGAACAGATTCGAGCTCATTGTAACACGATCAGAAGATTGAAAACCCAAGTCTCACAACTAAAAGGTGAAAAGAAGGAAGTGATTTGGATCCCAAATGCCTCCTCCTTTAGATTCTCAGTACTCTCAAACTTTTCATCTTCAAAACTTAGTCAATGCATTACAAAAGGAAAACAAGAGTTTTCTCGAAGAAAATGAAAAAGTTAAACGACACTTTAAAGAGTTATATGATTCAATAAAAGTCACCGTGACCAAAACAACGAAAAAATAACGTCTTTACAAAAGGAAATTGAGAATCTGAGAAGTCAAGGAAATGGGAAACTGCCACTTGTTTTCAATAAGAATGTTGTCTCAAAGTCACCCTTAGATTGCAAATACACTGTGACTGTTAAATATATTCCTCCTCATCTTAGGAATAATGAACATGCTTTTCGTGACTACTGCGCTCACCTTAAGGATAGTCTTGAATGTCTCCGTGAGATTGTCGAAGAGGATTTCATTAACAAACCTCTTGATAGTGAAATTAGGTTTGCTTGCCTCCAGGCCAAACGATCTCAAGAGCTGCTTGAATGTGTAATTGCAACATGTCCAAAACCCTTAGGTGAAAAAGGCAAAGCTGTGAAGCCTTGTTCTATGCCTAGTGCCAAACAGGAAATCCGTTCTATGCCTAAAGCCAAGCATGTGACCCTTGATATGCCTTGTTCCATATCTAAATTCAAGCAAGCAACCTGTGATGTGCCTCCTAGAATTTCAAATCCCAGCACTTCTAGACCAGGAATGCAGAAAGTAGTGAAGCCATGTAATGTTCCCATCGTTACTTCTACAGATGTTAAGATTGACACTAAAGTTAGCGAGTCAAAACCTAGAAGCTATGCAAAGAAGGATAGGATTACACAAACTAAAAGTGATCATGATAATGAAGTGAAAGAACACCATAGGGACAAGAAGTTTGATTTGAACAAAATGAATCGTGTTAGTTCTAGTATTAGCTCTAAGCTTACTAAAATTAATTCGAGGCCTTATGCTGTCTGCAAAACATGCAAAAAATGTTTAATTTCTGGTAATCATGATAAATGTGATGTGTTATTTATGAGGTCTAAGATTCATAACCCAGTTAAGAAAGTTTGGAGAGCGAAACAGATTAAGCAATCCACGAAACCTACAGGGAAGGTCTTTACCAATGTAGGATTTCAGTGGAAGCCAACATGTGTCGAATATTCACAAATGGCAAACCTTGCCCCTTAACTAGACCCACTATGCCTAGAGTAGTGCCTGTTAAGGTTTGGAAGCCAACTGGTAGAATAATCTCATTAAGCACAAAATGTCCCTCGACTAAGTCTGATGCTTCTACTAGTTCAGCTCCTAGTGACAATGACATTGCACCTAGGGTTTCTGCCGATTCAAAGATTGTTTGTACTAACCAAAAGGACCCCATGAGCACGTGGGGATCCAATGGTTCCAATTCTCTGTCTTAGTCATTGTCCAAAGCAGGTCGAACAAGTCGTCCCTTGGTATTTGGATTCGGGCGGCTCTAAACATATAACGGGGATCTTAACAATGACGTCTGTTCACATCAGTTCAGGCCTCGTACTTCATCATTATGGTGTCTGCAGATAACACTTCAGGCCCCGTTCTGCATAGAAAAGAAAAGTGTACGCTTCAGTGCGCTTTATCTTCAGAAGAAGAGAAATCTTCATGATTGTGACCATTCTCATCGACATTCTTCATCAACAAGCTTCATGTTTCTCCCATGCTCATTCAGTCATCAAATGGATCTACATTCATTAATGTATATTCTTATTCACTTACTAAATCAAAAATGGCAACTTCGGATGCAATTTTTGAGGGGGGAGAAGAGTGAATATACTAAATGATGATGGATGTTTGAATAATGGTTATACGACTTAAAGTTTGATGACTCTCACTCACTAAGGATAAATGGGATTTATGAGAAGAGTGAATACACTAAATGATGATGGATGTTTGAATAATGGTTATACGACTTAAAGTTTGATGACTCTCCTCCAACGCCTAATGTTTCACTCACAAAGGATAAATGGGATTTATTGTTTGGGATTCATTGGTTCAAGATATGTTTGATGAGTATTTACAACCGCTAGCGAATATTTGATGATCATCAAAGAATATGTGATTCATGAGTTCAAGATATGTTTGATGATCATCAAAGAAGTACAACTCAGACTACTCAAAAATCCCTATCTCCAGTTATTCCTCAAGGCGTTGATAATGATTATCATAATATTGCAGTTGCACTCATGAATAATGATCCGCTCTTTGGTATTCCTTTGCCAAATCTTCACGGATTATTGTTCATGAATAATGATCCACTCTTTGGTATTCCTTTGCCAAATCTTCATGGATTATTGTTCTCACATCGTGCATGCTATAAATCAACCACATGAACGTCAAGGAAAATGTCTACCTCATTCGCTCGAAGTTATTGGTGTATCCTCCTGATCAGTCTCTACATGAATACTTTTAGGAATAATACATTGATGTTGAGGCATCATTTGTTCCGGTTCATTCAGTGGGTGAATGTACATCCGGTTGTATGTTTATTCACATGTTGGGCATTTGACACAAGTTGATTACTTCGAAGTTACTCTTTTATCACTTATTTGAGGTTGAAGTTGACGTTCACAAAGGCGTGATCTTATTTGATAACTTGCTCGAGCTTAAGAATTAGAGTAGAAGTCTTGGGTTATCTAGTTACCAGCAGTCGAGGTGGATGGTTGAAGACCACAGTTAACTATCACTATTAGGAGTTACGTTGTTTTACTTTCAGTGTCACGCGTATATTACGTTGTGGATAATCGCAAGAGGTGTTAATGTCTCATACTTTAATTGAGTATTGAGTACTTAAGAGATTTGCTTGGTGCATAAATTCTCGACACCGTTCTTCCATCTTTAAGTGCAAGCTTAAGACACAAATACGGGGAATTCGACTTCAGTTTCAAGTTTGGTATATTGGTTTTTTCTTAAACAGTGGTCACTTCAAATTGTCTACATATGGGTTGATAAAGATAGTCCGAGAGAGTTTATGTAGCAGTTGATTCTCACAGGATTCATTTGGGCTATTTGAGTTCTTCTCACAAGATTTCAAGTTTATGGATATATTATGTTACTTCAGTGTTCAATTGGAAGAAATGTGAGAAGAATATTTGGAACGTGAGATGATACTGCCTATCGACATCTTATATACGGTTTATGATAAAGTGCTTCCTGTTATATGCACAACATGTTCACTTGATCGAGCTAATTCAGTTATTTCAGAGTTGACATCCACAGAGATGATTAGTGACTCAACATGTTACATGGATGTCATCGTCTCTACTCTTGTTGGGTACATGTGTACATTATGTTCTGATTGGTTATATGTTATATAACTGGAATGCACTTGGTAAAATGAAGATGTTGATATATTGTTCCCTAAATAGACAATGGTCAAACTCGAAGAGTAAGGTGTACATCGGGGATGCACAGCAGGTTCATGTGATCGGTCGTAATCGGTTAATCCGGATTTGATAACCAACTGAGACGATCAATGTTTCAACTTGTTACTTCGGTGTTCTCGTGTTCTTCATGGTGCTGAGCTTCAATCAATGAGACCGCTTTGTATTCAACTCTACTTCTTAGGGAAATGGTCTTTATTCGATGTTTGTCGGTTTGGGGGGAAGGTACCAAAGATTCAAATTGAGAAGGCTCATGTCCAGACGATTTTCTTAGAAGCCTCGAATGCTTTGGTGGCGAAAGTTTAAGAGATGTTGATTCCTTTCTTCTACAACGTGCTGAACGATATCTTTATCTCGGTACTCATTTCATCATTCTCTTAAACTAATTTATCTTTTGTATATATTTATCCAAAAAGCAAAATACAAAATTATAAAACCCTACAAAACCAAATAGAAAAATATAAAACTTTCAAAAATCCATAAAAATCTGAAAAATTCGAAAAATCTTTAAAAATATTGTCTTTTTGTCATGTTTTTTCGGTTCGAAAATATCTACGGTCTTTGTGCTGTCACTCAAAGAATGACACGGGACTTTAGATGTTGTTCGAATTAAAAAAAAAAAAAAAAAAAAAAAAAATTATTGTTGGGAGAAAGAGAAACAATGGTTTATTGTCATTTTCAGGCAATAACCCGGTTTTAAAAGAAAGAACAGAGCCATGTTTTACCATGTTTTCAAATTCCATGCTCTGATTCTATAAACATTTATCTGCTGAAAACTAAATGCTTTGAAAAATAACTCGGTCTCTATTTTTTGATAATCATCAGGACTTATCTGTCAAAATCTCTATCGCTCAATCAACAACCTATGTCATTGATTGAGGGGGAGAATGATTTCAATTAAATTAAAAAGTTATTTGGCATTAAATTGTTTTCAAAAGATGTACATGCATGTTTAACCAATGGAGTTTAAAATCTCAACATCAGATCCTTATCAGTTAAAACGCTTTCATAATCAAGTCACAATTCTCCTTAAAAGCTTTCCAAAATCAATTTAAATCTACAGAGATCACAATTCTTAAATGTTTTAATTATTGTGATCGGGGGAGAAGTTGTGATTTAAATAGGATTTAAACTGATAATTTGATAAATGGTTTCTTAAGTGATTAGCATGTTTGCCTCCCCGTAAGTGACAAACGATTTCAAATTTTCCATGCACACATTGAGGGGGAGCATCTATCTCAAACCTATGACTTGAAACGTGATCACTTATCTCAATGTGCAGGTTCCCTCTAGTATGTGCAAAACTCTTTTCAAATCTCGAAGCACATATTGAGGGGGAGCAAAATCGTGAAAACCTCATCCTTCCCCAAAATGCTTTATCTACTTGATTCGATTTGGGAAGTGATGTTGATATCTTTTAGAAAATGGTAATCAAAGAAGTTAATTCTTTCTCTTGCCTCCGTGTGCAAAACATTGTCAAATACTTGATGCACATGTTGAGGGGGAGTTCTCGTTCTAAAAATATCAAAAACAATTCAGGTACAAAATGCTTTGTATCACAAGTATCTGAATTGATTTTCAAATGGTTTTCAATTGGTTCCAACGGCAGATGAACAATACCAAATAGACCGACCAACTTTACTTTATGTACGGTGATATAAGGATGATAAGGTTAGGTATTTTTTCCCATGATCCGCCAAACCGGAGGGATCTACCCAGGGACAATCCACTAGATAGTGTAGAGTCCTTAGGTATGATGAAAAAAAGGAGAAATGTAAGATATGGGAAGAGTCTGACTGAGACCTGAGCTAGTATGGAATAAACCCAACAAGGTTCTAGCTATGAAGTCTCGGTAAGCACTGAAGGGGTTGAAGAATTAAAAGAATTGAATGAGAAAAGGGTGAAAACAAATAGCCCTCCATTTATTCAACCTTAGGGCAGAAACCGGGTTCAATTCATATGCTACTGATGGTAACATCGGTATTGAAGACAAGACGTCATGGACCCAGTGACGCACTGCACTTCAACTTTTAAAATCTCAACATCAGATCCTTATCAGTTAAAACGCTTTCATAATCAAGTCACAATTCTCCTTAAAAGCTTTCCAAAATCAATTTAAATCTACAGAGATCACAATTCTTAAATGTTTTAATTATTGTGATCGGGGGAGAAGTTGTGATTTAAATAGGATTTAAACTGATAATTCGATAAATGGTTTCTTAAGTGATTAGCATGTTTGCCTCCCCGTAAGTGACAAACGATTTCAAATTTTCCATGCACACATTGAGGGGGAGCATCTATCTCAAACCTATGACTTGAAACGTGATCACTTATCTCAATGTGCAGGTTCCCTCTAGTATGTGCAAAACTCTTTTCAAATCTCGAAGCACATATTGAGGGGGAGCAAAATCGTGAAAACCTCATCCTTCCCCAAAATGCTTTATCTACTTGATTCGATTTGGGAAGTGATGTTGATATCTTTTAGAAAATGGTAATCAAAGAAGTTAATTCTTTCTCTTGCCTCCGTGTGCAAAACATTGTCAAATACTTGATGCACATGTTGAGGGGGAGTTCTCGTTCTAAAAATATATCAAAAACAATTCGTCTGTACAAAATGCTTTGTATCACAAGTATCTGAATTGATTTTCAAATGGTTTTCAATTGGTTCCAACGCAGATGAACAATACCAAATAGACCGACCAACTTTACTTTATGTACGGTGATATAAGGATGATAAGGTTAGGTTTTTGTTCTCAAGATCCGCCAGGAGGGATCTACCCAGGAACTATCCACTAGTTAGTGTAGAGTTCTTAGGTATGATAATAAAAGGAGAAAAATAAGGAATGGGAAGAGTCGCACTGAGACTGAGCTAGTAACTGGAATAAACCCAACAAGGTTCTAGCTATGAAGTCTCGGTAAGCACTGAAGGGGTTGAAGAATTAAAAAGAATTGAATGAGAAAAGGGTGAAAACAAATAGCCCTCCATTTATTCAACCTTAGGGCAGAAACTGGGTTCAATTCATATGCTACTGATGGTAACATCGGTATTGAAGACAAGACGTCATGGACCCAGTGACGCACTGCACTTCAACTTTCCAAACCACTCAAGTTCCTCTTAAAAGGACTTGTTTCATTCTCACGGGGAACCGACATTATCTATCGACTTTCTCTTAGAGATTGTTGATATTGAAGAAGGAGACCCTCTCCCTAGTCTCCGACACAGGATCCAAATATGCACAAATTGAGTCTAGAGCCACGAGATCATCAATAAATCTCATTAGGACACTTTCAATGAAGACTCTCTGTTTCACACAATGTGGAAAGAGAGATTATATCTTGAGTCCTACGCATTATCCTTGTGGTATTGCCCGAACATCTGAGTGATGTGTTTACATATTCACTGTGAAGATGGAAAGCCTTCTGGAGCCAACATCTAACAAGCCCCTGGTAGGTGGCATGTGAGATCTATTATACAGATCAACCATGTGACAACTGAACAGAAACAATGGGCGATTCAATCTTTTGAATCAATCCTGGTTCAGGTTATGGATTGACGGATACCTTTGAAAAACCGGTCTTTGTGCTTTAAAACTCTTTTCATTAGCACGTCGACCGTGTACTAATCTTTCAAATCAAAAGGTGTTTTATGATTGATAATTGATTTTCATTAAAACCTTCGCTGTATTGCATAAACAATTTCTATTGAGCAATACTCGATTGTTTTTCAAATATCTTTTCATCAATCAGTGGACTCAAATTCGCTGGTTCACTCACTCCGTGTTGTCTTCTTTGAAATGTTCCGGTTTGAGAACAGCTAGAGCAGCTGCGAAACCCTGTCAATGAAATTCTTCGAAATTATACCTGATCACAGGCGATTACTTGTATCGATCAACGGGGAACCGTGGGGTGTACCTCAATTCAACGAAAGTGATCAAAGACACTTTCGATGCGATTATTGCTAACTGTTGTATGCGATGTACGCCCGACGTTTGCAGCTGCTCAGAATGAAGCGGTCAATCCATAGCCGCATGCTCACTCAACACATTCATCTCAAAAGAAATCATGATTAGTGCATCAATGACTCTGATGTTTTCACTCCATGCTTCTGCTACGCTGCTGCCAATATCATGAATCAACAAATGCTTCCGCTACTCTGATGAGAATATATCATGATCCCGAATGTGAGCATGTCGGTCCGAATGTCACAACATCACATAATACCAACACCACAATGGATGTATTAGAGATTTTCTACTAGGTATGATCTCAAAAGTCGGCTCAACATTATTATCACGTGGATCAGGAAAAGACCTCCACTTGAAGTAACCAAACATGCAATGTGAAGAATCAATGACTACGAGCTTAGGAACAAAGGACTACATCAAGAATGCAAGAACAATTGTTAATGTCATATCTGTTTGTATTCTATGTAATTTTAGTGCATGATTGAGGTGACCTCCCCTAGGGGGAGATTGTTAGGAATTAGAAATTCCAGGTATTAAAGAGTCGGTCACCTCAAGTATATGTAATCGTTAGAAAGCTCGTAGTCGTAGTTACTTTAAGTTAAGTAGTATTTAGTTTAGTAACACCGTGGAGGACGGACGGGTCTTTACCCACTGTATGCCTGATCCACAGCCCGATGTGTGGCGTTTTATGTAAGACTATAAATACTCTCTACCTCCCAAGGTAGAGAGTTGGAGCTCATAATAAGATCTTTCACTTTCTCTCACTAAGTTCCCTAAACCTCTAACTTTCTCTCTCTAGAATTCCATCTATATGCTACCTTGTGTTAATGTTATGATGTGTATGTGAAAACTTATATCCAACATCTTCGCCCAAAAATAACTGATTCCCACTTCACTCGATTTAAACACACTTCCAGTTGCACGTATCATAATTCATAATCACAATTTCTCACATGGCGGCTCTTCAATTTAAGAAAGATCATAACAAAGTTGCTTTTATGGGAAAAGCTAAGGGTCATGAGTTGTATGAACCAATGGTGGATTTTTTGAAGAGGTACAAGATTCATTATGCGCTTACACATTCTCCGAATGTGATATATGAATCGTTGGTTACACAATTTTGGGCATCTGCAACGAAACGGAGTGACACAGAGATTGTTTCTATGATTGATGGAACAGAGTATGTTGTGACAGAAGATTTTATAAGGAGACAGATTCGTTTGGACGATGTAGATGGGGTTTATCACTCTAATGTTGAAGTAATACTTGCTGGGTTAAGAGCTATGGGCTATCAGAGTACTAGAACAGATATGTGGCACAAAAACAAGCTTTGCCCCATGTAGAGGTTTTTGGTACACACTTTACTTCAGTGCATTAGTAATAAGTCAGGGGGATGAGACCAATTTTCTACCCAATTGGGTTGTGGGATTGTATGTCTGTCACAGGGTTTAACTTATAATTTTTCTAAGTATATTTTTGATAACATGGTTGAAAATGTTCAAAGGAAAAAGCATAAGTTTTTAATGTACCCTAGGTTTTTGCAAATAATTTTAGACATTACAACCCAAGTCCAAGTTTTTTGTCCCATAGGAGCTCTAACTGCTAAACTGTTTGCTTCAATGAAAACTCATTATGAGGGAGAACATCATCCTTTGCTAGCAGCTATGTTGCCTCAAGGCAATGAGGCTGCTGATGAGGGTAATGTTGTTGGTGCTACACCCTCTACCAATGTTGTTGCTGATGGTAATCCATCAGTTGCCATGGATTAGGGCCCTTCCACTACTGCTGAAGCATCACATGTTTCTCCTGACCAACCTCCACCTACACCTTTGCCCACACCTAGTCCTAGTCCACCTCCTACTCATGTTACTCCTGATGAGTTTGAGCCTGAGTTTAATAGAATGCCTACACCTAGTCCTATTAGAGAGCCATTTGTTGAAAGCTCTCCTGTTCTTGAGCATGACCATATTTCTACTGAAAGGTCCAATGATGCTCCCATAACCACAGAGCAATCTGCTGGTGGAGCTGAGGACCCTATTACTCTCACATCTGTCTATGCTTTGCTCAACATGACTGTGAAAGAAGTTGCTGATCTTAAAAAGGAGCTTGCTGAGACTAAATCTACACTTGGTGGTGAGATTGTGGGGTTGAACAGAAAGGTTAAGGATTTAGAGGAACAACTTGGACAAAATAGCAAAAGGAGGTTTGTGGTTTCTTCTGATGAGGAGCAAGAGGATACTCATCTGGATTCACTTGAAATCTTGGCTGATGTGGCTCAAAAGACTCATGCTTCTTCTCCAATTGTTGCTGAATCTTCAAAAAAAAGGAACATATTATGTTTACTAGAAGAAAGAAAAGACAGTATTTGAGAAAGGATACTACTGAATCTTCAAAGGAGCCATGTGTTGCCAATGTTGCAACTTCTGCTGATGATCAAGTTATTGATGATGCTCCAATGGTGGATGTTGTTTCTGAACATGGTCAAGTTTCATCAATGGAAGAACAATCATGTCCTCCACCTTCAGCAGATGATCAATCAGCGTTTGTTGCTGGAAGAAGTTTTAATTTGGATCCTAATGCTAATGTCTCTTCTACTCTTGCTGAAGATACTCCTCAACAATTTACTTCTGATGCTTACATGGGTGTTTATTCTGAAGTTCCTATTGTTGATACTCCACATGCTGATTCTGCTCATGAGTCTGCTGACAAAGGGAAAGGAGTAATGGCTGATGAAGAGCTTGGTTCAGATCTTGTGAGTAAACAGGAAAGGCAAGAACAAGCAAGAATGCTAGCTGAGTATGCAGATATGAAGAAGAGTCATGCATTGGCTCAAAAGCTTGAAGCTCAGTTTGCTACCAATTTGCCTCCACGAGAGACAAAAGAAATCGATGAACTATCCACTCAGTTTACTGATGAACAATGGGATACTTACACTCATCAAGTTGCATCCAATCCTACTATTGCTCAAAGTATATTAGGTGCTGCTTTTGATAGTGACAATTTTGCTGCACAAATGATGGCTCTTGGACAACAAAGGAAGCAAGTCAAGAAATAGAAATTTTACAGAATGCTAAAGCAAAAAGGGATAGACCACCAACTGCAGCTCAGAAGAAAAAGTATATGAGGACTGTGGTGTATAATCAAAGTTCTAGCTTCTATCAATCTGGTTTGACAAAGAAGCAAGTCTGGGCTTTATCTGATGATGTCTTACTCAGTATGTACAATAGAATTATGAAGCAGATTACACCACCTTCTAACTTGAAGAGGATTGCTGATAGTTCAGATGCTCCAAAGGCAAAGAGAACCAAGAAAGTTGAGATTGTGGATTCTTTTGATGATGTTACACCAAAGATGAGTTCTCATGTTGTGTCTGCTGAGACATCTATGAAAAAGATCATTGAACCTCTTGTTGTTTCTTCTGAAGCATTACCTAGTGTGGCTAATCCATCTCTGGATTCAAAGGATATCACTACTCCTATTTCTCCTGTTGCACCTATTGATAAATAAGGAGCAGAAATGGTTAGGAAAGCTGAACAAGCAGCAGCTAAAGCTAAGAGAGCCAGAGAGGTGCTTGAGAAAATGTATGCTATGGGTGGTGCTGTTCCAATTTCTTCTACTTCTACTTCTTCCATTCCTACTAAAGATGTCCCTGATGAATCTGAGAAGGTACCATCTTTTGTTTCTATGGGGATTTATATACCAGGTAGGAGGAAGAAAAGGATGTCTAAAAGGAGATCTGTGAGATCAGCAGGGACACACACCTCTAGGGTTCAGAAGTCTCACAGAGGTAGTTCTTTGGATCTAAAGGCTGCTGATTCAACTTTCATTAAAGAGGGATCTGCTGATGCTTTTCTTGAAGGGTCTCATGGTGTGTTGACTACTTGGACTTTGACTGATGGACAACTTAACACCATCTTTATGTTGGATAATACTTCTATGCAGTTTAACTTCTTGAAGGGCATACTCCATATGGTGAATAGACAAGATTTGATTACACTCCATGGCCTTGTCACAAAGCATTATGATAATCATTCACCACAGGGTTCTGATTTATACTTGTTGGGTGATCTTCAAGTTTTGTTTGACTCTCAATCTCCAAATGGTAAGGGATATTCAATTTGGAAAGATTCACATAAGTGGAAGGTTGAGACTTGGAGATTTTATCTTATTCCCAGTGTGCATGTGGTGGAGACAAAGATTGGGATGACTGTGTGTATGTTCTCTGATAAACTTTATCCTTTGTCTATGTCATTGATGCAAAGAATGCTTAGAAAGAAGTTGGAAGTTCCTCCTGATCCAGTTGGGAATGATATGTTACATGCTGAACAATTGATTGGATTGATTAAGACTCAACTTCAGCAACATTAAGCATCTTCTTGACTCTGGTATCTTGTTTTATCTTGTATTATTTGTATTATTTGTTTTCTTTCTTTATTTGTTTTATTATTAGTTAAAAAAATGTATATTCTTTGTTTGTCTAACTTTTCTTGCAGGTTTGTTGTACATTGCTCTTTTGATGGTACTCAACTCACCAGCTGTGCCTTGTGTACATCAAAGAGTTGGCTAGTCCAAAGGGTACAGCTTTGGTAAAGACACATCAAATCTGTTGATAGCTGTAATGGTTTGCTCAAAATCATAGGGTATGCAACTCACTCATGCTTTATTGCTGAGGGTTGTATGGTCTTCAATTCACCATGGCTTATTCCTTTTTGGAATCCAAGAATTGGCTAGCCCACAAGTATATGGCTTGTGGTAAAGGCAGTGGAATACCATATTTGGTAATCAATTCACCAAGGGGATTCTTTCTACCTAAGAATTGACTAGTCCTGAGCAAACGGCTATAGGTAAAGACATGTCAAATCCGTTTATAGTTGCTGATTTACTAATAAATCAGATGGTTATCTATGTACCATAGTTTTCGAACTTAAACATTTGGCTACTCCGGTAGTAATGGCTATTGGTAAAGAGACATCAAATCCATTATTTTCAATGATTCACCTCTCAAAGGAGTTAACACACCGGATGATGAGAATAGTCTAAAACTAATATGTTTTGATGTACATTTTGTCATTTGTTGCCGCAAAGATCTGGAGTTTCAAAGTTTTGTCATCATAGAGATGTGCTTGTTTTGATTCTTTCTTTGCGATGTTCGAATACAATCCTTTAGTCGATGCGTGTTAAAGATCTATCAAGAAACTGGAACTTAACCTAGTCAAATTCCAGTTTAGGGGAGGATTGTTGGGAATTCTACTAAGTATGAATTATGCTGAAATTACTGCTGATGGATTCTGCTGAAGTGCAAGGATTCCAAGAAGTAATTCTCTGAAGTTATAAAACCGTGTAGTTGGTTTCTGCGGAGATAGATATTTCGCGTATTCTATAGTTAGTTAGGATATGCATGAGCTTTATTAGGAAGTGATAATGTATATCTTATTTAGTTTTATGTTTATACGTTTCTTGGGAAGCGGTTTAGGGTTCCTTGTGTATAAAAGGAACACAATGGTATGAATTATGTACGAGTTGAAAAAAAAGTTTTAGTTTTATTAAAAGATCCATAGAGGATCAAAGAGTTCTTAGTTATTTGTGTTTGTTCTTGTGTTTAATTTCCGCTTGAATACAAGTAATAGAGAATGTCTTTTAGTGTGTTTGTGATTACATAAGCATTACTAATGATCTACGAGTGCTCTAAGATCTATCAAGGTCTTAAGGTTCAACATAGTATGGGTCAAGTGGCTTAAGGTTCTGGCAGCTAAGAAATTCGGAGGTCTTGGGGTTTCGAGTTTTTTTGCTCTTAATAGGGGTCTTATTGCAAAATGGGTTTGGCGTTTTATTTCTGGTGATAATTCTCTTTGGTGTAAATTTATTTCGGCCACTCATGGTTCTAGTCATTCTACTTCTAATGTGACGTACCCTTCGATTTGGAAGTCTATTCTTAAAGAGTTTCATTCGCTCAAGGTGCAAGGTATTGACATTTTTTCTCATTGTAAGATAATGATTGGTAATGGGTTATGTACTCGTTTCTGGAAAGACCGGTGGCTTGATAATACCTCTCTAGCTGATTCTTTTCCACGATTGTTCGCTTTAGAAACGAATATTGTCAGTGGCTGCTAAACTTCAGTCTATTGTAGCTTCTTTTCGGCGTTCTGTTAGAGGTGGTGTCGAAGATCACCAGCTTCAGCAACTAGTTTCTATGCTTGATTCTGTTATTTTGTCTTCTTCAAATGACAGATGGATTTGTGATTTGAATGGAGACGGGATTTTTCGTGTTAAGGACATTAGGAATTTGTTGGATGAGTTTTTTGTTCCAAAAGTGAATGTTCCTACGAGGTGGGTTAATGTTGTCCCGATTAAAATTAACATTTTCGCTTGGAAGCTTGCTTTAGATCGCTTGCCTACCCGTGCAAACCTGGCGTTAAGAGTGTTGTTTCTCATCCTCTTTCGTGTCCTATTTGTGAGTCGCATGTAGAAGATTCGTCTCATTTGTTCTTTAATTGTTCTTTGGCTAAAGATGTGATGAGTTTAGTTTTTCGTCGGTGGAATGTGGGAGTGCCAAATTTTACTTCATATGCTGAGTGGCTTGTTTGGTTCAATACGATTCGCCTTGGTTCTAAGCTGAAGATTATCTTGGAAGGGATCTTTTACGTTACATGGTGGAGTTTGTGGACCTATCGGAATCAATATCTTTTTGCGAGTAAGAAGCCTCGCAAATACTCCATTTTTGATGATATCGCTCTTCGCTCTTTTTGTTGGTGTAATGCTAGGGGTAGTTTTAAACTCAAGTGGGATAGTTGGTTGCAACACCCCTTTTTGATTTCTTTGTAATCTAGCGTCTTGCTAGTGTTTTTGTTTTGTTTCTAATAAAGTTGTTGTTAAAAAAAAAAGATGAGAATTTGGTAGGAGTGTTCACACATCCGGTAATATCCACAGAAACCGGAAATCGAAATAAAACCGAACTTAATCTAATTAAATATTTCATTTTCGGTTTAAATATAATTTTGACAGAATATAAACTGAACAGAATCAGAAACCGAATTCACAACTAAAACAATTATATTTTATATATACTCATATAGATAAAAAAACAATTAAAACTCTTTCTTATTATGTATAAAACATTTTTTAAGTTTATTATTATTTTTTTCAAAAAAACTATACAATTAAATGAAAAGCAAAATATAAATTATGTGATTTGAGTTATCCGGGTCAATTAAAAAATCGAACCGAATTCAAATTCGGCTGTTTGGTTTTCAGTTCGGTTTAATGCAATATGATCGGTTCGGTTCTCAGTTTACCTAATTTTTTTTAACCAAACTAACCGAATAAACCAAACAACCTGATAACCGAACCAATGAACACACCTGAATTGGGAAATTTGCATTTATGTGACGCAAGATGTCACTTATTTTCAACTTGACTACCTTTTGTGACACATCGCTAAAACTAAGATTTTTTTCTTACTAAATGCCAAGAACCCCCTTCTGCAATACTTCTGTCACCATCTGCAACCATTTTCAAACTCTTTATTTTCAATCTATGCTTTTTCCATCATTTTAGTCGAGTTTATTTCGTAAATCTTTGCAATACATAAAAAAGACAAAAAATAACTGTTATTTCAATAGTCATAACTTAGTTAAACTAGCAACTTAAATTGTTAAAAGACAAAATATAGCAAGTTTTTTATGACGTAACAAAATGATAATGAAACACGAGGTTTATAAAATGGCAAAATGAAGGTGAAAAAAAAATGTGTGGAATTCAATGGGTTTTTAAAAGAAATAGGAGGTTCATTGGAGGAGAGAGAGGAGAGAGAATGTCTGTTTATTAACATATAATATAAAAGTATATTTCGAAATATATTTCGAAATATTGTGATATAGTTTTTTTACAAAAAATTATCACAAGAAACTTTTGAAAAACATATCGAAATGGATATCAAATTAAAAAGTATAAAATAATTGTGTAATTTTAAAAGACATGAGTATGTTATAAGTATGTGAGAGTGTGTAAAGTTGTGACAAAAACACAAGCATCTAATTATAACCTAACAATATTCGAAGCAAAAAAGGGTATCAAGGACAATTTACTTTCAAAAGTGAAGACGCTTTGTCAATTCACATTAAGTCTTAGATTTAACAATAGGGACAAGTTATCCACACCCTCCCATAGGGAGGGTATCCAATGATTGGGTGCGTCACTGGCTTGTACAGTGTGCATCGCGGGTTATACAGTTTGACCAAAACTCTATGATGTGACAACATAGGGAGGGCATCTATAACACATCCCTTAATAATATGCAACAGTTGAGTCACACTGGAAATAAGTCTCATCTTGGATCCCAAAAGTACAAATTTTCCAAACAATTTACAAAGGTATTTACCCGTCGGAATAGGCTTTTTTATAATATATTTGTGTAGAAGACAGAAATCTATGAAGGTTTTGTATTCTAAAATTTGTGTAAAGTTAGAGAGGTGTGTGTCTAAGCTTATTTGTGAACTTGTAAGTTTATTTGATCTGAGCTTATATTTCATAAGCTTGAATTTTCATGCTTAGTGTAACACCCTCAGATTCAATAGTTTAGCGGAATTTAATCTGGGTGTTACTTCATAGTACAACAGTCATAAATTATAAAAAAAGACTCTAAATGAGACATTTTGAAAAGATTATTATTCGATTTCAATAAAACATTAGAGTTTAAAGAAGTCCCTAACATTACATAATACTCCCTCCGTCCCAAAATTATAGTCCCCTATTGACTTTTCGGTCTTTCTTTTACAACTTTGACCTTAAATATTTTGTTTGTGTTAGATAATACTTGATGCAAATTATATGAATGGATTGTGTTTTAAATGTATTTTTCATTAATATATTTTTCATCAACTATTGTATAACAAACAAAATATTAAGGATGAAAAGAAAGACCTAAAAGTCAATAACTATAATGAGACAGTAATATAATAAGGACATCACAAAGTTTTTAAAGTTTTTCCTCGAATGATAACAAAATATAACCTTCATAATATCCATGCTACTCCGTGTCAGTCAAGTACCTGAAGGACCTGAGATAAAACATGCTAAAAAGTCAACACAAAAGTTGAGCGAAATTTATAGGTTTGTAATTAAATAGTGGAACACAAGATTTCAGAGTTGTAGTGATAATTTGCAACGAATACAAATATCAGTAAATTAGTTATTATTGCACTAAGCTCATGACACTCAAAGCGTTAACTGGGGTATCAAAACAATGATAATAATAATAATGGTCCTGGTAGGTAATTTGCCGTATACCTACTAATTCAAATATAGTGCGCTTGGTTGTCTATCTAATCAACACAAACGGGGTTCGTCAATCCCAATAGGCCTATTCACATATATTCGCGCTCACACACAAGTGATTAATTGTTCATGATAAAAGGACTTGAGTTTGGCCATAGTGGTACTAATGTCAATAAAATATTTAGATAAGCATACAATTTTTAAAGTACTTGTGTCCATGTAAAATAGTATGTATTTGCCCCAAGGGTTTATAAACAGTTTATAAAGTGAAAGTGGGGCTACGAACTCACCGTAAGCAAATGTGACAAGCGGTGTGCAAATAAAGTAATGAAAGAGCCGAGAAAGTCCTGCGAGCAACCTAAAAATATACGTTGCGCCTTTGGTTTTTAAAATAGTATTGTAGATATGCAAATAAATTTTATAACGTTATTATATCAATTATGCTTTTGTACATAGTGTTTGAAAAGTTAAGTATGTGCTAAAGTTTAGTTTTACAAGTCCAAATTTTATAAGTTATCGTGTATTCGGGTTTTATGTCATTTTTATTAGTTCATATGTTCTAAATTGTCAAGTCTAAGTTTATTTAGTTTATAGAAAGGTAAACGAGTCAATTTTTTTGATAGTGGGTCCTACCACTTCGGTTTTCATATAAAAGTGGTCAAGTGGTTCTAATCGTCAAGTTTGAGCTTATAATTATTTTAGTTATCCCGACTTAATATATATGTCATTTTTAAACCGTAAATTGTTATGATTCGATCCTTACATCCTCGGAAAGGTTTTTGAGTGAACTACATATATTAGTGGGTCTCGATGTGGCAATAATTATATAACCTAAGTGAAATTACTAATTTACCCTCAAGTATACAAGCTGATTTTCTAGTAGCAATCAACAGTCCTGGTAAATTTACGATATCTTGAGCTCTACAATTCCGTTTTAACCCATTTTCACGGCCATGTTCAAGTTAAAGTATTTGCTACAACTTTTATTCTTTGACCACCAGAAGGTTCTATGGAAAAAAATGACTTATATACGTTTGAAATTCGTTACTTAGATTTTAACACCTTTCACCAAAATATTTCTATTTTAATCATCAGGTGTCATCATGGAACGAGCCACCCGGAAAAATGACCAAAAGACATAGAGCTACCTCTCTATATTTTTATCCAAGTCCAATAGTCCACTGATTTTTCCCAGTAATTCCATTTTTACCCCTGGTCAAAAACTACTTTTGCATGTCAAGTCCTTGTTATATTTTCTAGTGTTTAGTCCAGGTACAAACCATAATGAAGCATAATAAATATATAAAACATATAAAATATATCGCAAACATGTAATTACAAAAATGAAATAAAAAATTGAGTGCTTGATTCCTTACAATCGTTGATTAACAAGACAAGATCGAGAACAAATTAAGAGCACTAAACCTAAATCACCATAAAACCCAAGCTAAACCTAAATCACCACACAACTCAAGCTTCCTATCTCTTTTACCCAACCTTGTAAACCCTTTTTAAACCTTGATTAAACCTTGCAATAACATCAAGAAAAACCCTTATAACCTTCCCAAAATAACCCAAGATGAAGGACTTGATGGAGGAAATAAACCAAGAACCCTAACTAGCTTTCTAAACCTTCAAACCTTGTACAAATTTTAACTAGAAAATCAAACCACAATGGTGTTATTGGGGTTGTTTTTGGATCGACACACAAGAGGGAAAACAAGAGGAAATGAGAAGTTTGCATGTAAGATTATGAGGTAGTTGTTTAGCTTAAGTGGTATTGAGAAAGTGGGGGACAAATTAGAAACAAGTAGCCAAGTGTCCAAGAGTTATCACCAAGACACACAAGTTTATCAGAGGGTTTAAACGTTGTTAAAACTTAAAAACGTAGGTTTAAATCGCGTAAACCGTAAAAGGTGCAAGGTTTACATAAAAATGAAAAAAAATAAATGTGACTTTTAAAAATATATTATGTGTAGACTGGCATAGTCTAGTGTCGGTTTGAGTTAAATGTACATTTATCTACATACGCGATTAAACTAATCCGGTTTCTCGTAAAAGTAAATTTACTTAAAATTAAAAGATTTGGTGACGTAAATAATCAAATAATGACCTCATAAATTGAATTGTTACACTTAATTTGAGACTTATGGGCTTATATAAGTTTACTACCAGGGTACCTGCGCGTTGTAGTGGCAGGTACCATGTTCCGGTAAAATCATGTATTTTAGTTTATTATGTTCTTTTTGACAATAAATTTACGGATATCAAGAATTTCGTTTATCCCGTGCCCGTTCGGGCTCGAGCCCGTTTACAAGATAGTATGATTATGTCATAATGAAATTATATAAGCATATGAGTCTCAAAATAAACAAAAAATGTAAAGCTTATTAAATATAAGTCGAAATTGAATAAACTCATAAGCTCACTAATAAGTTTCATGGCGTAGGCCTATTAGAGATGGGTTCGAGATTTCTCGACTAAATTATTTTTCGAATGTGCTTACTTACTTTGAACCTACTGATTTTCGTGACTCGTGAACATACAATCTAAATCCCTCAATGTTATTCACTGTCTCCTCTCTAAGAAGGACAATCGATTCTGCCTACCTCCTTACATTAGATGACCAAATACGCTAGAACAAGGATCTTCCCATTAAAGTAAATATCCATTCTTTGCGCCTTAGGGTTGATCGACTTTTAACTAGGTTTAGTCTTGATATATTTATGTGTGGCATAGATCTTCATTCAACGAGATGTGCTGTTTGTGATGGGGCAATTGAAACAACTCAACACCTCTTTGTCGAGTGTGAAGTTGCTTATAATCTTTGGAATTAGATTAAGGGTTGGTGGGGTCTAAATCATTACCTGAACAATTTAATGACTCTCATGTTTTTTGTTTGATAGGGAAACTATCAACAACGATGCCAAATCTTGTCCGGATGTGGTAATTCAAACAAAAACCTGGGTCATTTGGAGATATAGAAATCATATTTGCTTTGAATTAAAACCTTAAAAGGAAAGATACTCTCTTAAAAAAGATCAAGTTTTTATCTCCGGGTAAGGATCCTCTCAAGTTACTTGAGTCAAGTTAGATGATTCTGAACTTTTAGATTAAAATCAAAGGTTAAAAATCCACATCTTTATAGTAAATCTTAACCTTTGATTTTTATAAATTGTTGAGGATCATCTAACTTGACTCAATCAGTTCTAACAATTTTGAGATGATCCTCATCCTTTATCTCTCTCATGAATCCTTCACTAGAATAAAAAAATTAATCCAAATTGGTTTGTATGGATCAGCGATCCTATACCTTCTTGTACTAATACTTTGTAATTTTTTAAGTAATGAAATTTCCATTTTGGTTTCACCGTTTAGATATACAATTCATCCTTAGTTTCACAGATCATCCGTTAGTTTGGCATTGATATCATCCCTCCGTTAGTAAATCGTTTAATGAGGACTAACGTTGCAAATATATAACCGTTATCTCACATTCGTTAAGAATATTTACGCGTAAATGCGTCATTATGGCAGGAACAAATTGCACAAAGTCCCTATTTGTTAAAGTTATTTGCATAAATGGTCCTTGTGGTTAGCGCAGTCAAGTGCCACGTGTCACCACAGAGTAGTGCCATGTATCGAATTAGGGGTCGGGTCGGTAATTGGTGGGGTTGCCACGCATTGGGCCAATGGTGGTATTGGCGTGGCGTTAGAAAATAAATCTAACTTTACCTCGCTATTTTGGATCGAACCCTGGAGGTTGAGTGAGACAAAGGTGATACCCATGGATAGGCATCTTCATGTATATAGTCCATTTGGTTCTATTTAACTCATCTTGGTGCTTTTATAATAAAAGGTCAATAGAAATTTGCCCATCGTTTAAAGTTTAGTAGGTTCAAAAATTGAAAAAAATACGTGGACTCGTTTTTAGTTGCTCTTTCCAATGGTATCGGGGAATTTTTTTTGATTTCAAACGAACCTCAAAAATGCAAAAAGCGTCATCGTAAAAAATGCTAAAACGTCCTTTTCCGAGGTTCAAAGGAAGTCGAAAAAATTCTCCGAGCATACCATTGGAAAGAGCACGAAAAAAAAAAAACGAAGTCCGACGTATACTTGCAGAATTTTTCGACTGGTTGGTCCTCAAAAATGCTAAAACAAAGAAAAACGATGATTTTCGCATTTTTTCGAGGTTCGTTGAAGTCGAAAAAATTCCCTGAGCATACCATTGGAAAGAGCACGAAAAAACGAGTCCGACGGTATTTTCGTCAATTTTTGAACCGGCTCGAACCCTTTAAAATGATAGGTCAAATTTCTATTTGACCTTTTTTATTTATAAAAGGCCAACTAAGATGGGTTAAATAGAACCAAATGGACTAATATACATGGGTATGCCCATCTCGGATGGGTATCACCTTTGTCTCTCAACCTCCAGGGTTCGATCCCAAATGGAGTAAAGTTAGTTATTTATTTTTAACGCCATGTGGCACCCACCCATTTGTCACGTGGCAATTTTTCACCCGGGTTTTACTTACCCGAGGCCCGACTGGATGACACGTGGCACTACTCAGGTGACACGTGGCACTGATCATCTAACCACAATGGACAATTTAAAATAACTTTAACTTTAAATAGGACTTTGGTTGCAATTTTTCTGCTTGTTGCCACAAGGACGATTTACGTAAATATCTCTTAACAAATGTGAGATAACGGTGATATATTTGCACCGTTAGTCCTCATTAACTGATTTTACTAACGGAGGGATGTATTTGTGCCAACTTTACTAACGAGGATGTATCAAACTTTTATCAGAGGATGTATGGTGCGAAGCGATCCTAAAACAGGATGTATTTTGGAGTTTACTCTTTTTTTTATCTACCTCCTTGCTAGTTTAAATATAATTTGGCGCAAAAAATACTGATGAGTTTAAACAAACACCTAGTACATGCTTTCAAGGGTTTTGGTGATTTTGGTTTGGTTTTGAATTGTTGCACACATGATCTATATCTAAAAAGTTCAACAAGAAGTAATTTTCCTTAACAAAAAGTTAATTGAATACAATAAAAACTAGAATCAACACTACTAAAGTAAAACTAGTTGAGAATCTACATACTAAATTTGACCACGAACACCTTGTATGCAAGTTGGTGGCTGTTTTTGGAATAAGAATGACAATAATCCAATAAATATAATCCTGGCCACCAATATTGACTAGATCATTCATGATTCATCGTTTCGTCACACAAAAGCAATTATTTATGGATATATTAACAAATCTGGTAATCCTATGCTGACCGTATTACAAAAGTGTGTGAACATGACAAAAAAGGCATTTCATATATTCACATATACGTGTGTGAAAACCATGCCAATATCATGCAAATAAGTTGACCTAATAACCTTATATAAATGTAACATTTGTACGTACCATATATTCAAACCACACTTAAGAAAAACAACCAACTTCCAAGCATCCATGGCATCTAATAACACTACTAGTTCTCCATACGGCGCGGTTAGCATGGAAGTACCATTGAAAACGTCCGCACCACCACCCGAGTACGCCTCACGTGGTAGTAGTTTCAAGAAACATGCGGCTCTTGATGTGTTCTTGAGGGCTGTGTTGTTTGCAACTGCGCTAGCTGGTATCATTCTTATGGTAACTGCTGACCAAACAAAAACGTTCCTCGTTGCCCCGGGGTTTTCAATAACTAGAACTGCGAAATTCAGTAACTCGCCATCTTATATGTAAGTGTTGCAAGTTTTTAATAGTCTAAACGTTGCCAGGGTGGGTTTGGGACACTTATGAAATTTTGCGGTGTATTGTTAACTTTTATAAAAGACCTCGACTTTTCTTATAATGCACCTGGTCCAAAAAATTTGTGTTTCTAATTATGTATAATTTTTTGTAAATGCACCTCGTGAAATTATGTCCTAGTTAACATCCCCTTACATATATTATCTTTGAGACAGGGCATGCAGGTTGGTCAAGGTTGTAGGTTATCAATATTTTCATGAAAATTACAAACTATTGTCAAACGAAGTGTCTGATAAGCTTATTATGCTGAATATATAGGGAAATGTTAATTTTATATATTAAGGAGGTCGTTTGTTTAAGCTTGTTTGTGTGATATGAGCTTATTTGATTTTGGTATATATATTTCATAATTTCTCGGCTTATTTTGACACTTATGGGCTTATAAATTTATATAAGCCCATGAGTTTCTTCTGAACCGGAAAACTCGGGCTTATGAAATATAAGTCAAAATCAAATAAGATTGTAAGCTCACAAATAAGCTTAGACAAACACCCCTTTAACATGATTTCTAACTAGCTAGTTGATTATTAGCTTAATATGTTTAAAGTTAAGAAGTAATAAGAGCTTTACAGTTTAATATAAAAAAATTCAATTTTGACGACTATGGCTTTTGGTTCAATCACGTATATTATGAACTATGATCTCATATATATATATTGTTCTTAATTATGCAGATACTTTGTAGCAGCAATGTCCGTAGCTGGTTTATACGCTCTCATCAGCGGTTTGGTATCAGTTTTCGCGTTGATGAAACCTGGAGGAAACTCCGCGAAGTTAATGTTTCGTCTTGTGATACTTGATGCGGTAAGCACTTGAATCATACGTACTTATTTAAGTTAATACAACATAATATTGAGCACTCTTTGGTTTAACGTTATCATACTTTTTTAAGGAGTACCACAACCAAGTGGTTCATGGTTCAAATTTCATTAAATAACTTGGGTGTGTGAGTTAGCCAATAATTTTTTTTTTTTTTTTTTTTTTTTTATATAATAATTTAAGCAGGTGATCATTTTAACCTACCACCATGGTAGACTAATGGTTAGCCAATATGGCAAACTTATATCCTGAAACGTGGTCTAATGTTCAAACCTCACTAGTTATATATTCTGGTGTCGATAAGAAAAATGGAGGAGCTATTTAGGCCGTTTACATTTGAGTTAAAAAACTCATTTTCCTCGAGTAACCTGAAATAGAAAAACCCTATTCATTTATCCTTTTAAAATAGTTTCTGTTTTATGTAACATATACACAAATACATATGGTCTCAAATCTAAATTGTGATCATATACACAATGCATAGTTTGTTTGCAAAAGCAAGTAAACTAACTAATACTCAATATGTATCCATGGTGCAGCTGCTTTTGGGTATTGTGGCTTCAACAACAGGAGCATCAGGAGGAGTTGGATACGTTGGACTCAAAGGAAACTCTCATAGCAATTGGAACAAGATCTGTAACCGATACGGTTCCTACTGTCTCCACTTTAAAATCGCTATTCTTTTGTCACTCATATCCGCCATAACGCTTCTTTTGCTTGTGTGGCTCTCCGTTTACGTCCTTTCCAAGAAGATCGCTAGGCGATAGTTTTGTGGGTATCATTGACAGTTCCCATGTATGATTTTGACACAATATGATGTTATTCATCTTTTATGGTTTGATTTTTTAATGTACATGTATTACTTTGTGCCGGTTTTGTGTTTGTGAAGTTGATGAATATTAGGCCTTGTTACAATTCATTTGACAGATTATACCTCTTTCGAAAACATTTTGCTTCACCATACAGAACTTAAACACTAAATTGATGGTTGATTTTGATACTATAGATAAAAGTATTAATTCGTGGTCCAACAAGTGTTGAAAACATAGATTACTTAACTAGCACGGTGCTGGATAACGTTAAGTAATAGATCATGTTTGATTTTCAATTGTTGGTTTGAATTTTGAACAATATCATCCCTAGCTTCTCATGTCGTAGCACTTAGATTGTGACATAAACATGTGTTGAATTTTAGTTTGAAAGTGATATTAGCCTATATTTGAAAGAAGATGTTATATCCGTTTTTATCTAATTCATATAGAAGACATCAAATTGTTATGTCACTCGTGGATCCTTCATCGGAATAAAAAAGTAAATCCGGATTGGTTTGTGTGGATCAGTGATCCTATAATTTCTTGTACTAATAATTTGTAATTCTCTTATCTAGCTCCTTGCTAGTTTATAATATAATTTGCCATAAAAAAAACTAGTAAGCTTAAACAAGCACCTAGTACATACTTTTAAGAATTTTGGTCTGGTTTTGAATTGTTGCACACATAATCTACATCTAAAGAGTTGAACAAGAAATATATTTTGTTGAACAAAAAGTTAATTGAATACGATAAAAACTAGAATCAACACTAAACTACTAAAGTAAAACTAGTTGAGAATATCAACATCATAAATTTGACCACGAACACCTTGTATGCAAGTTGGTGGCTGTTTTTCGAATAAAGAATGGCAATAAGCTAAGCTAATAAATATAGAAAAAATTCCAAAAACGTGTACAAATCTCAATGTAGGTTCAAATTTAGTCATGCTCGATCGTGAGACAGCACGACTTCACCCGATGCTTGACACATGTCTCATACAAAAAGTACATTTTAATAGGGGCCTAATCATTGGATGTGGCCCACAAAATCTATCCAAATCCTGTCAAACTCAAAAGTTCTTTTGTCTTATATGCGAAAAACCGCTCGACCGACGGTTACTCGAACGACGGCTATATAATCATTGGCATTTTTTTGGAAAGGAACAAAATCTTGAACTTTTGATTTCGTTTATGTATTTTGATTTATACTTTATTTCTTTGTACATTCATACACACACAGAGAAACACACACAAAGACGTCACCCTCTAACAGTAATTGATTCGGTTTCTAGTTGTTCGATTCAGATTATGCAATCGGAAGTTTATCGTTTTGTTATAGAGATCTCTTTATATATCTACTTTGTTTTTCCCGTTTTGCTTATCATTGTTTAGATAAGTGTTTAGATCTAGGTATTGGATGTATAGTTAGCATGTAGTGTTTTTTAGGCAATTTCTGTTTTGGATGTATAGTTAGCATGTAAGGTTTTTTGTGGTTGTTTAGGTTTTTAAGGTCATGTTTGAGGCTGATTATGTTTTTGAGGTTTTTGATGCCTTATACAAAAATTCTCACATCCGTTTTTGAGGTTTAAGGTGCTAATGAGGTCTCTTTTTGACGTTTAGAGTTAATAATATGTTTTTGAAGTTTTGAGGTCTTATACAATAATTTATATGATATTTTCGTGTATTATTCTCCTACGAATCACATGTCTTTATTTGTTAATTTAGGAATATGATGCGAGGGTAATTGTCCGAAAAAAGCTCCATTAGTTTACTTTGATGAAAGATAGTTTGAATGAAAACTGACGTACATTGTTTAAGTCAACTTTTTTCGGACTATGGTTGGATCTAGAGTATGTCGAGAACGAGGAACGCCTCATCCTTTATATGTTCCAAAAACAATGTGAAGTAGACGATAACTGATGCAAGATTTCTGACCATGTTTTAATATTTATTAACTCGTCTACCTAAGGTCTACCTAATGCACTAACTGACAGTGTACCCGATCGTGTGTAGTGTAGTAATCCGTAAAGCCAAGTTCGTCCCAAAAGCTATGATTGCAGATCTTAAGTTCTAATGTCACTGATTTTAAAGGGGGGTTTTGAGTTGATTAATAATAAAAATTAAATAAACGAAATGAAATGAAAGCAAATTAAAGTTGTGAACAGTCAATAGAGAGAAATGTGCTAGCCGAATTACTAATCTTGTTACGTCATAATTAAGTTTTCCTATTTATGTTTTCTATCGCTCCATGTGGGGGTAAATGTCACTAGACTTCTCTGGTAAATTCGTCTAGCTTATGTTCCATAGGTTCCTATTTCGTAACCATACGATTGTCAGAGTTCGTGGGGTTAACCTATGTAGAGTCATTAAGTACCAGCTACAATCTAGACTTATTCTATTGAGACCCGACCTCTCGGAACTTAGGTATCCCCTTAACTTCTTAAGTATCTTCATTTGGAAGGTGATCCTTTGGCAATTCGCACGCAAGATAGTGGTAGTCCAATGGTCAATTCTTACCACTACTCGCAACCTATTTGTCTAGGGTCCTTTGGTCAATTCTCTTAGCTTCCTAGATACTACCACACATTAATACTACTGAAACAAATGTGTCCACGAATAAGCAATGAAAATATGCACATAAAGCGTTATGAAAACAAGAAAACTAAATCATGGAAAAAACAATTTCATAACTAGGCTAACACAAAAGGTGTTTAGCCGATCATATTAAATAATCTGAGAGAATTTAATATTTAGAATCATAATGAATGACATTGAATTAAATACAAACGTTTGATTTTAAATACTAAAACTTATGTAGCTAATGGCGTGAATTCTTCCTTGGAAATGCTCCGTATGCTTCAGAATATCATCCCTCTGGAAGTCCTTTTTCGTCCTTTGGTGTTGTGTGTTGGGAAGATGATGTGAAAATACAGAATTAGGGCTTGTATTTGTAGCCTCGTCATAGTTACGGCGGAACCTTGTGAATTGGTTACGCCGTAACCATCGTATCTCAGCCGATCTTATCTATAGTTAAATATTTACGGCGTAGCCAAAGAATGGGTTACGATCGTAAAACTCTCGTAGTGAAATTTATCATTTTTACGCCATAACCTTGCAAATGGGTTACGGCGTAAGTATCTTGAACATCAAAATTCTTCTAAGTCTGGAATTATAGGGGCGTAACTAAGTTGTGAAGTTACACTGTAACCTTGAACTGCCTTGACTTTGGTCTTCTAGTGTAAATCCTAGTTACGGTGCAATACTTACGCCGTAACTTATGTCTGGCAAGCATACTCTTGTATAATTACTTTAATAACCTTCCAAATATGCGTCTCTTCGTTCCTATGCTCATTAATGACCAAAAAATGATAAATTAAGAAATAAGAGTATAATTTCAACTAAAACAATACAAATGATGAGAATTTTAGGGGGAAATTAACAATAAAATATCAGGACTATTTGATGTTATCAAATATCTCCCCACTTGAACTCTACTTGCTCTCAAGTTGACTTTATCAGAATTATTCTTAAAAAGATATCTCCCAAGTAAATTGGAAAATATGAGTCTAAAAACTTCCTATGCTAGAATTTATTGAAGTCGCACACCTCACGAAATGGGAATAAAATACTCATACTCTCTCTATTCTAAGTGTCAATTTTGGTGTGGTCTCTCATTGCACAGTCGTATCATGTATTCTATCATAGGCTTGACGGTTACACAAATCTCCACCACTAGAGCTAAGGTCAAGACAATCCTTAAAGGCAATGTTGGGTAAACAAAGTTAATAGGCTATGGTGAATTGTCATTACTAACGTGCCACATCGAATGGGACAAAACCAATGATATATGACCAAATCAATAGCCAAGACACCGATGATTGCTCGCTTCTTCACATAAACATGATTCATGACTAAAGGGTAGGATAAGACATGGGGTGCGCAGGTGAAAAATAAAAATAACAAGCAAATAGTCTTAGCCTACAACCAAGTCGTTACTGCCCCCCGTCCATCCAAAATCCAAGCTTCAGGACGCGAAAACTGAATCATAATATAACAAGTGTGTACACTAACTTGGTATTCAACCAACTCATATCTTCAAATGAATGCAACCGAGGAAAACTCCTCGATACTAGTCCAGTAAGCTCTATCATGACTAAGGAATAATGCTTATAATGCTCGCACTATCCTTTACAATAAATACATTTTTTTTCACTAATAAATAAGTCATCCACTCTTGAGATGAATCATACATGAGGAATATGGGTAGTTCTTCAATGATCTTCAAAAATATGTCTTCTATGTAGGCATGATTCCCGACTCTCTATACCCGAACCTCAAACTAAGGCAAACGACAACTTCCTAATCATAAACCAAGACTACACGGTAGGCTAAGGTGAATAGGTGTAACGAAACAATACCTGATATGGGTAAAGAAATGAAAAGATTGGCTCGGAAGGGTGTATCTTGGGTTATCTTGCACTAAAGGTGAGTGCAACAAAAGGGTAACATGGTGGTCGAAAATTCGAGGTGACTATTCGATAAACGCACACAATATTACACATATGGGCTATTTGGTGAAAATCCTAAAACATTGCCTTTTCGAACTATCCCTCCGAAATGTATCAAGCTAACTCGACACACTACTCGTCTATGGTCTCAAAATGATGTAAAGGCTAAGGTCTAAAGTTTACAATACTATCGGCACGCTCAATATTTGGTGAATTTATGTGATATGAGAAAACGGATAATAGGCTAAACCTCACCAATGGAATCAAGGGTTGTTGTGTGCTCGACAAAGATCTACTCTAGTTAGATTAAGAAAAACATGTCAAAATTTTTCGAAAGTGGCATAATTTTTCAAAATAAACTAGAAAAATGAGGGCAAAAGGCTCAAGTGGTAATTCTACTCCCGTATCCCCAATTGAAATGTACAATGTCCCTATTGTACGCAAAAATGAAAATTAAAGAGAGATAAGTAGAATTAGAACAAGAAAATCCCCTGAAATTTTCCTCATATAATCGAAGATGCACGTGTAAACGTGTCTTGCCTTGAGATCCATGAGCAAATTTCAATTCCTTGAATTCACTTAAACAACCAAATGCATCATACTAGATTAACAACAAGTAAATAAAAATAAAATGAAAAACCTAACTCACTTTCGTAGAAATCACAGTTGCATTTAGCGTATGCAACAAGCCTTTTAAACCACTCGGTGTCCCAAGTGGACGAGTGAAGTCTCGTGAGGGTTTAAAGGGAACACACCCTCAACGTTCATTTAACTAAAAATATACAAAGCATGGCAATTGTTTTTTTGAAAATGGTTTGCTACAGGAAGAAGTTACGGCTTAACCTCATCGACTGAGTTACGTCATAGGTAATGTGATATGACAATAATCTCGTACTGGGAATAGGTTACGGCGTAGCATGAAGCTGAACCTACGCCGTAGAAACTTTACGTGTCAATTCCAAATTTTTTTGACCTCTTTTGTTCCATAAGAAGTCCTTCCAGCACTTCTCTTGTATTTCTTTACTGTAGAAACCTGCGAAAATGATGCACAAACATACCAAGCATAAAATCTTATAAAATTAAAACTAAAATAAAAAGATAGGCATGGGGTGCCTCTCACGAAGCGCTTGTTTTTGTTTGAGTCACGAGCTTGACTCCACCCTTATTTAATGAGTAAAAGGGTGTTCATCCTCTCATTTAAAATCAAATGTGGGTGAAAATATCAATAAACACCATGAGGGTGTGAATTTTCTACAGGATAGGGAAATAACAAATTGGAGTCATACCTTGAAATGGATGTAACTTCCCTTTTTTCCTTACTCGATTTAGTTGATGACTTGGAAGATTGGTTCATTCTGTGTTGTTGTTGACTAAATGGCTTCCATGCCACATTCATTTCTACAATGCCCATGTTCACCCATACGTCTGTAGAGAATGAAAAAAGGGTCTTTTGAAAGAATTTACTCGAGCTCCTCCACATCCTTTGTAGGGTCACATTCGGTTTCCTTGTCAATCAAGGTAATATCCAAGAGCTCATCTTCAAATTCCTTTAAAAGCTCATCCAAAATTGGGTTGATAGTTGGTGCTACATAACCATCATCAGAAGGTGTGATTTTAGTTTCGGCAACCTATTTGGGAAACTAGCAAGGTCGTTAGTAATAGAAATAAAAGAAAAGTTGGAAGTGATACCATTTTATGTTGTAGTCGATTCCACACTAGCTTGCGGAATTACTTCTTTATCCCGTAAGCTCATCGCTTCTAACTTTCTTGATTACTCCTTGTTTGGTTTATCTTTCCTCACATCCTTTAATTGATTAAGATATGTAACCGGTGGCAGGTACGGTTGCATCACCGACTTTGGGTTAGGTTCGTCTTGCGTGGTAGGCGTTAGTATTCGCCTAATCCTTTCTACATCCTCTACCATGATATCCCAAATGTCATCCGGTCATCTTCATCCCAAACCTCCCGATATTCCTCTTTCTCCTTTGAAGAGTCGACATTGACATCACCGAATCCCTGTTCATAAACACTAGCAAAAATATTAGTTAAGGAAGAAATAGGAAAGTTAAGAGAATCCTTACTTGTTTCTTCATTCGACATATCCTTCAATTGGTCAATAGCCAATGGCATGTACGGTTGCATCACCGGTTTGGTATTTAGTTAGTGAGATTGAGAACAAGGGTTAATAGGAGGTAATCTTGTAGGGGCCTCCTTAGACACGAAATCCTTCCAAAATATGTCAACCTCCTCGTCGGAATCCAGATATTCTAGAGTTATTCTTGTAGGAGCTTCCTTTGATATGAAATCTTTCCAAAATTCATCATCGTCGATCTCCTTATCAGCATCCGGATACTCCAAAACTTCATTATTCATATGGGTAAAAGGATCAAAACCCCTCATACCTTTTAGACCGCTCATAATCTTTTAACTGTCAAATGCATAACCGGCCTTTATGTTAGGTTGCCGGATTAGAGATGAAGGTTCTAGAGAGGCCAATCTTGTAGTAGCTCTTCTTGATCTAAGATTCCTCAAGAATGTATATGTCTTCTTGCTCTCATATACCAAGTATTCATTCATCGTCATGTTATTAAGATCCGGCTTTATCTCCATGATTTCCTGAAATACATAAAGAAACAAAGAAAATAGAAAAGACAGGAGGACTAAAACTAAAAATCCTAAAAACTCAAATTAAATCCTAAAATAGCTCGTCGTGGCCAAAATCTTGATGCAGGATTTCTGAGCAGGTTTTAATATTTATAAACTCGTCTACCTAATGCACTAACGGGCAGTGTACCCGGTCGTGTATAATGTAGTAATCGGTAGAGCCGAGGTCGTCCCAAGAGCTATGAGTGTGGATATAATCTAAGTTCTAATGTCACTGATTTTTTTGGGGGTTTTGAGTTGATTAGTAATAAACTAAATAAACGAGATGAAATGAAAGCAAGTTAAAGTTGTGAACAATCAATAGAGAGAAATGTGCTAGCCTAATAATTAATCTTGTTACACCATCATTAAGTTTTCCTATTTATATTTTCTATCACTCCATGTGAGGGTAAGTGTCACTAGACTCCCTGGGTAAATTCGTCTAGCCTATGTTCCATATATGTTCCAAAAACAATGTGAAGTAGATGATAACTGATGTAGGATTTCTGATCTGATTTTAATATTTATAAACTCTTCTACCTAAGGTCTACCTAATGCACTAACTGGAAGTGTACCCGATTGTGTGTAGTGTAGTAATCCGTAAAGCCGAGTTCGTCCCAAGAGCTATGATTGCAGATCTTATCTAAGTTCTAATGTCACTGATTTTAAAAGGGGGTTTTGAGTTGATTAATGATAAACTAAATAAACGAAATGAAAAGAAAGCAAATTAAAGTTGTGAACAATCAATAGAGAGAAATGTGCTAGCCGAATTACTAATCTTGTTACGCCATAATTAAGTTTTCCTATTTATGTTTTCTATCGCACCATGTGGGGGTAAATGTCACTAGACTTCTCGGGTAAATTCGTCTAGCCTATGTTCCATAGGTTCTTATTCCGTAACCATACGATTGCCAGAGTTTGTGGGTTAACCTATATAGAGTCATTAAGTACCAGGTACAATCTAGACTTATTCTATGGAGACCCGGCCTCTCAGAACTTAGGTCTCCACTTAACTTCTTAAGTATCTCCATTTGGAAGGTATCCTTTGGTCAATTTGCATGCAAGATAGTGGTAGTCCTATGGTCAATTCTTACCACTACTCGCAATCTATTCGTTTAGGGTCCTTTGGTTAATTCTCCTAGCTTTTTAGATACTACAAACATTAATACTACCAAAACAAAGGTGGCCACGAATAAGCAAAGAAAATATGCACATTTTCATAACTAGGCTAACGCCAAAGTGTTTAGCCGATCATATTAAATTATCTGAGAGAATTCAATGTTTAGAATCATAATGAAAGACATTGAATTAAATATAAAAGTTTGATACGAAACACTAAAACTTATGTAGCTAATGGCGTGAATTCTCTCTTGGAAATGCTCCGTATGCTGCTGAATATCGTCCCTCTGGAAGCCCTTTTTCGTCCTTTGGTGTTGTGTTTTGGGAAGATGATGTTAAAATGCAAAATTAGGGCTTGTATTTATAACATCGTCAAAGTTACGGCGTAACCTTGTGAATTAGTTTCGCCGTAACCATCGTATCTCAGACGATCTTATCCATAGTTAAATATTTACGGCGTGACCAAAGAATGGGTTATGATCATAAAACTCTCATGGCGAAATTCATCAATTTTACTCCGTAACCTTGCAAATGGGTTACAATGTAAGTATCTTGACCATCAAAATTCTTCTACGTTTGGAATTATATATGGCGCAACTAAGTTGTGAAGTTACACCGTAACCTTGAACTGCGTTGACTTTGGTCTTCTAGTGTAAATCCTAGTTACAGCGTAAGTAGAGTATGGAATTACGTCGTAACTTATGTCTGGCCAGCATACTCTTGTATAATTACTTTAATAACCTTCCAAATCCGCGTCTCTTCATTCCTATGCTCATTAATGACCTGAAAATGATAAATTAAAAAATTAGAGTATATTTTCAAGTAAAACAATACAAACGAAGAGCATTATAAGGAAACATTGACACTAAAATATCATTACTATTTAATGTTATCAATAACAAATTAACAACTATGAGTTGCAATTGATATATTATGTTAATGGACATAGTCTTCACTTTGGTCATTGTGAGTTTTGCCTCATTACTAGTTTTAAATTTGGGTTGCTCAATTTCCGTTACTATAGAAGTGGTGACATCCCATTTCGTGATCGTGTATTTCCGAACAAGGTAGGGGAGTATGTTAAAAACATATATGTTCTATCTGTCATAAAGGATGAAGAGGTATTTAGCAAACTCTCAGACGAAGATGCAATACGATTGTATCTTTTGTTATCTTTAGAGGTTATATTCATAGGAAGATAGTTAGTTGTTGATGGTATATTTCTAAGAATGGCTGAGAATATGGATGCATGGAATGCATTTCTATGAGGCGAGCACATATGGAAGGCGGTTATGCGATGCAATAAGAAATGTTTCATCTAACATTAGAGGGGAATTTATACTAAGGTTCTCTACATGGCGTTGATGTTGGAGTAAAAAATTCAACAAATGGTTATCGTGCTTTTTAGTTCTTATGTCTAACCATCTGCCGAAAAGTGTACTTCTAAAGAAACTATAACGATCCTAATTTAAACTCAACTTTTGCCTTATGGTTTTAAGAATGTGTAACGTAGTTCTAATAGTGACCTTGGCATCATAAACATAGATTAACAAAAAAATTATAAATATTATGCAACTGAAATATAGTTTTATGCATTGTTACATAACCGTTCCAGAAAAATATAGCTACTTATTGTCTTGCAGCCATTGTTACATAAAAACCGATCCATCGACATGTACACAACAAATCCACAAAGTTAAATCATTAGTTACCGGTGTGATTTAGTGAGTGTTAGTGTGTGTGTGTTTTTTGATATATATTTGTTTTGGTTCTTTTGTGTTTTGTGTATTGTGTTTGGTGCTTGGTTTGATAATTTCTTCATGCACACGTTCCGATGTAATCTTTTCCAATAAAAGTAAAAGATTTTTTGTACCTTTATAAGAAGAAGCCATCGATTACATAGCCGCCGGTCGATCCAGCTGTCGGTCGAGCATTCGCCGGTCGAGCAATTTTTGGCATATAAGAAAAAAGGACTTTTGAGTGTGATGGGGAATTGGTTAGATTTTGTGGGCCACACTCAATGGTTTGGCCATATATTCAAATTTACTTGGTATGTGACACGTGTCGAGCATCAGGTGAAGTCGCTTAGTCACACGGTCGAGCATGACCAAATTTGAAAGAGGGAGTTGAATGTGTCCATATCTTTTTTTGGGTAAAAGGTCAAAAGACCCGGTAAATATATTACTTCAAAAAACGTTTAAGTACAAAAAATATAAGTGAATCTCATATCTCAGCTCGTTATATAGGCGGAAAAGCTTACATAACAAGATAAAATTAGACATCTACGAAAATAAAATTACTTCATACTAAGGCCTTGGAGCTTAGTACCATACATGTCATAAAAAACATCCAAATTCCCTAGAAGACCGTAGACCTGATCCGCATAGTCATCTTAATCATAGTCATCATAATCATCTTCACGATCGTGACCACCACCAAATGGGTTCATTGACTCATCAAAAGTGTTCACAACCTCCTCTTCATCACTTTCGGAATCAACAATCTCTCCCACCTTAGAGAATGGGTTAACCTTCTTAGTAAAAGAAGTAGACGGAGAAAAAGTAGAACTAGACTTACTAACCGCGGCCTGAACCTTCACTTTCACAACACCCACTAGCGGTTCTTGTGATACTTTACCAGTCTTTTGAGACCCAACCACCTTAGTTCCTTTTTATTACCCGGATAACCAACCTTTTTAATAGGATGACCATCATCATCCACAAGAGTAGTTTTTCTATCAATAATTAGCTTTTCAAGCTTCCTAATTTTATCAAAAATAGGATTCGAACGAACTTCCTTAGATTCCATTGTACTGCCAGAATCCAACTCAGCCCCATCCTTAGCCACGACATTAGTAGGAATGCTACATTCATCAGTATCTATCATATTAAGGACTTCAAACATATTTGATATAGCAACCTTCGTCCCACTCATACTAACCACATCAGCGCCCTTCTTCCTTGTGGGATCCACCTTCTTGGGTTCACGAGGAGGCGCTTTAGGTTGATACCTACATTTAGGACCCACAACAGGTTTAGTAAAACCTTTACCTGGACCACTTTGGCTACCATTCTTACCTTTGTTTTTGTGATTGACCATCTGAAAACCATCACTACCCTTATGTGTAGGCTGAACTGGAGGAGGAACAAATTTAGGACAGTTATCCAGAGTATGACCAAATAGCTTACAAGTGTCACATCGAAGCGGTTTTCATTCATACTAGATACGAACCTTTTCAATAGTAGAACCCGACCCATCAAGTAGGGGTATTTCAGCAGTGAGACTTTCCTTAAGTACCTAATCTGCCTTTACTTCAATCAAAAACTTGAAGAAAAAGAAGCCCTTAACATTCATCATAAGCTTTTGAATATCATATTTAGCCCACACATTACGCACATAGTAATTAACAACCGAAAAAGCAATCCGTTTACCAAGAAAGTAACCATATAGAGTATTATCAAAACGAGCATTTACCTCTTCAATCACTTTCATAGGATCGGTAAGATCAACTCCATTATTTTTTTTACTACATTCCAGCCTACGAAAATTAGATTTGTGCTTCTTACGATCATTAAACGTAACACCAGCATATGAAACTGGCTTCACTAGGGGTCATTCGTAGCATTAGTAACCATGTTTACATTATGAGAAGAAACCTGAGAAACTGATTGAGAAGTAGCGAATGTGTCCATATCTTGGACCCACATTGAGAGTTTGTCCTTTTTTTGGAGTTTTCTTGTAAATATAACTAGTAGGGTATTCAAGTGATGCGGCAGAAGGTACCATGTAATAAGTTTTCTGTAAATAACCATGTTTTTTTGTTATTATGGTTTTCGTTATAATAGCTTAACGAATGGCAAGAACTGAAGGTTTGAGTAGCTTTAAAAAGTATCAAATTATTTATATAAAAATCGTAAAGTATCTGCACGATGTTGCAACAATATAGCCAAAAAAACCATGTAATGAGCTTGTTGACAAGTACTCCATCCGTTTGAAAATTATTGTCAGGAGACAAAAATCACATAGTTTAATAAAAGTGAGAATACTTTAATTTTCAACCACTCAAATAGAATATTCTCCAACTAAATTCTCTAGTTTTTATTTAAAATAGAAAGTGAACAATTATTTTGAGACATCTCTAGAAATGGCAAAAGTTTAATATAGAACCAAAATTTACCATAGATCCAATCAACCAATAATAGCCATTCATTTTTTTATTATGATAAACTTTCACCATTTTTTAAAAAATTAAATATCTCGCAAACCGTTAATGGATTCGATAAAATTATACCATCGTGGCGAGAATTAAATTATCTTTCTATAGATATGCACTACTATATATTTTTAACAACTTTTTTTTTTCAAAATTTCGGTCAACAAAAATCATATTTGATTTGTGAAAATCAATATATGATTAATTTTTACGAATCACATATGATTTTTGATGATCATATATGATTGTAAAAATCATATATGATTCGTAAAAATCGAATCATACATGATTTTTAAAATCATATATGATTCGTAAAAATCATATATGATTTTTTTGGACGGAATTTTGAAAAATGTTTGTCGAAAATATGTAAAAGTGCATGTCTATAGAAAGATAATTTAATTCTCGTCACGATGGTGTATTTTTTATATTTTGAAGATTTACCGTTTGTAAGATATGTTGTTTTAAAAAAAAAAGGTGAAAAATGATTTTGTATTAATTTAGATAAAAAATGAAGGGTTATGATTGGTTCATTTGTTCTATAACAAATATGAGTTCTATATTGATCTCAACTCCTCTAGAAATATGAGTGATTTTTTTTGGTTGTACAATTTTGGGGACAATGAACTATTTTGCGAGCAATGTTTTTCAGTAATTTAAAACAAATATATAATTTTAAGTCAAAGGGAAAAACTTTACGTTTGTAATTTTGGTTTCCTGTGTGTCAAAACAGAGGTAAATTGAAATATAATATTAGTCTAGCTACTTACGGGTACTATACCTTATGAAAATGACGTATTTATAAATTTTCATGAGCTCGTTGTTTTATAGGCATTATCTATTCAATCGGAATAGTTTAGGTAAGACTTTCAAAGAGACTCTCGACGGGAGAATCCAGGCGATTCAGGAAGAATCACAGCAATCCCTCACATCGTGGGCTATAAAAGCGATAATCACATTTCATCGTTGTTTACACCGATGACCATACCCTGGTCTTCCCATCCGCCATCTTCTCCTTCTTTACCATTGATTATTCTGCTCATTCAATTTGCGTCATCCACCATTGATCAACCTAAATCAATTTTTTTCATTTTCCATCGACATCTCATAGTTTTTGAGCTTTTGTATAGGGGTGAGCAAAACAAACCGAAAAACGAAAAACCGACCGAAACTAAAACCGATGGTTCGGTTTAACTCTTCCGAAACCGAAAAATGCGGTTGGTTTGGTTTTCGTCCAAAAACCAAACCGCAAAAACCGAATAGAACCAAACCGGTTTTATCATATAATAGTATCTAATTAATATAATATGATTAAATAACTAAATAAATCATATTTATAAAGTCATATTCATTTTGTGTGTGGATTTATGATTATACTACGTGTATGTTCACTTGTATGTGTATGTCTCATTTATATGTTTGTATATGTAATAAACATTATTATGCTTAGATTGAAAAAAAAGTAAAGAAGAATAACTAATTTTGTACCTAAAACAAGTTTGTTGGTATAATTTGGCCATACCCAAATATTAACGGTTAGAAACCAGAAAAACCGAAAAATCGAACCGAAACCGATAACAAACCGAAAAAACGAACCGCCAAAAACCGAACGGTTTCGGTTTTGGGTTCTACAAAAACCGAACATTGTGGTTCGGTTTCGGTTTTAGCTAAAAACCGACCCAAACCGAATCGTCCACACCCCTGCTTTTGTATATCATTGTTGGATCCACCGGAATAAGTGATGATTTCTTTGTCTGTGAGTATTTTATGTATGTGATGGATTTTGTATTGGTATACTAGTTTAGTTTTACACTTTTGAAAATATTTTTTTCCCCAACATTTAGAAGCATTTAATTTAAAGTTTTGTGATTTTATTGAAACAAATGCATATAAAAGATGATTGGGTTATCAAAACGCATAATATGTGTTGACCACATCATCAATTAGCATATATTACGTGGCCCGTATTATTTTTCTAGTAGCTTGTTTGGATTTTGGAAATATTGGTTAGGGGGTGTTTGTGTTTGCGTTTAGAAGTGAATTATTTGATTATCACGGTATGAAAATGTGAATAATCAAAATTGAGTGTTTGGCAAAGGAATATTGATAAGTGATTATTTGCGTTTCAACACACTCAAAAGCAGTTTTGAAACTATGGTTAGCTCTGCCACAAAACGCATTTTGTACTCCATATGAAAATAACGAAAATACCCCCCACCTACTACTATGCTATTTCATTTTTTACAAAAGAATGTCTATTTTGGTCACTTTACCTATTTAACCAAACAAATAATCATATTTGCCAAACACTAAAAACTGATTATCGATTATTAGATATCAAACAACATAATCAAATCCAAACACTAGTTTTCAAAACCACGTTTTGTTACCGCTGATTATCTGATTATGCGTTTTCAAAACACATAATCTATTTTAAATAAGCAATCCCAAACACCCCCTTAGTAGGTTTGTACTAATGAGTTAAGAGGAGAGTTATTTTAAGGGACTTATCTTCACTATTTTAAAAAGAAATCAAATGAATGAGATTAAAAGCATTTTATTATTTCATTTATTTTTTATAATTTAAATATCTCTTAAACCGTTAATCATTAAACGAAAATATTTACGAATATGACTAGCATTTAATTATCTTTCTATAGGCGGGACTTTGATATACTTTAAAAAGAAAAATTCGTTTTTTTCACGTTTTTTCGTCTTTTTTTTTTTTTTTTTTTCGTTACTGAAATTTGCATGAAAAAAAATCATATATGATTAAACACTAATTGAATATCACATGTGATATCAGTGTTAAATCATACTACCTCCGTCCCATAATAATTGTCCACTTTGCTTTTTCTAAGTCTTTTATATTCAACTTTGACAAAAAAATATTTTTGTTTGTATAATATAATACTTGATGAAATATATATGAATAGATTGAGTTTTAAATGTACTTTCACTTGGTATAATTTTCACCAAGTATTATATAACACAAATAAAAATATTAACGGTCAAAGTTGAACATGAAAGACTTAAAAAAGTCAAAGTGGACAATTATTGTGGGACGGAGGGAGTATATGATTTGTGATATCATATGTGATTTTACACTAATATCACATATAATATTACATATCATATATGATTTAACACTAATATCACATGTGATATTCAAATTAGTGTTTTATCATATATGATTTTTTAATGCAAATTTCAGTAACGTAAAAAAAAAACGAAAAAACTTAAAAAAAAACGTGAAAAATACAATTTTTTTTGTCAAAAGTATATCAAAGTGCCCATATATAAAAAGATAATTAAATGCTCGTCGCAATGATATATTTTTTTTCGCTTAACGATTAACGGTTTGAAAAATATTAATATTTGAAAAAAAATGATGAAAGTGGGTTTTTAAAATTGTTAGGATTAATCTCATCCATTAGATCAAATAAAAATAAATAGTGAAGATTGATCCCTTGGTATATAAGGAATCTTTTATCCTTAAATGATATTGTAAAAATAGTTGATGCATCAATTCTTAATTTTTTTTATTTGAATTGTTTAAGTGCATTTAATGGAGGAAATTTCATTCCTATGTTATATGATGTGTAGATATAGATATTGACTTGATCAATCATTCCCGATTCATCGTAACGTCACACAAAAGCAATTATATATTTATGGATATATTAACAAATCTGGTAATCCTATGCTGACAATATTACAAAAGTGTGTGAACATGAGAAAAAAAAAACATGTCATATATCATATTCACATATACGTGTGTGAAAACCATATCAATATCATGCAAATAAGTTGACCTAATAACCTTGTATAAAAAGACCATTTGTACCATATATCCAAACCACACTTAAAAAAAACAACCAACTTCTAAGCATCCATGGCATCTAATAACACCACTAGTTCTCCAAACGGCGCGGTTAGCATGGAAGTACCATTGAAAACGTCCGCACCACCACCGGAGTACGCCTCACGTGGTAGTAGTTCCAAGAAACATGCGTTTCTTGATGTGTTCTTGAGGGCTGTGGTGTTTGCAACTTCTTTGGCTGGTGTCATTCTTATGTTAACTGCTGAACAAACGAAAACGTTCCTCATTGCCCCGGGGTTATCGATAACTAGAACTGCAAAATTCAGTCACTCGCCAGCTTATATGTAAGTGTTGCAAGTTTTTAATAGTCTAAACACTGCCTTACATATATTATCTTTGGGACAGGCAGGGGCGGACAAAGGGGTTTCCGGGTGCACAGGAACCACCTGGATTTTTCTTGCGTAGTGTAAAATTATGTCAAATATACCGATTTTTACAAAATGAACATGGTCCTTAATTTTTGAGCTACGATTTTCGGTACTCTTTATAAAATGAACCTCATGACTCTTGGTCCTGGGTCCGCCACTGGAGACAGGCCTGTGCGTCGGTCAACTTTGCTGGTTATCAATGTTTTGCAAGACGATTATAAACTTTTGTCAAAAGAAGTGTCTAACAGTTGATAAAGTTATGTTGAATAGGGAAAGGGAAAATGTATACATTATTTAACATGATATCCAACTAGCTACTTGCTAGCTGATTAGTAGTTTTTAATGTCTTAAAGTCAAGAAGTACTAATAAAAGCTTTATAGTTGATTTTATAAGGTTTCAATTTCGACGACTATTTCTTTTTGGCTCAATCTCATATATTGTTCTTATGCAGATACTTTGTAGCAGCAATGTCCGTGGCTGCTTTATACGGTCTCATCAGTGGTTTCATATCAGTTATCGCGTTGATGAAACCCGGAGGAAACTCCACGAAGCTAATGTTTCATTTTGTGATACTTGATGCGGTAAGCACTTGAATCATACGTACTTATTTAAGTTGATACAACATAATATTGAGCACTCTTTGGTTTAACGTTATCATAGTTCTTTAAGGAGTACCACAACCAAGTGGTTCATGGTTCAAATTTTATTAAATAACTTGGGTGTGTGAGTTAGCAAATAATTTTTTATAATAATGCAAGTAGGCAATTTTAACCTACCCACCATGGTAGACTAATCTAATGGTTAGCCAATAAGGCAAACTTATATCCTCACACGTGGTCTAATGTTCAAACCTCACTAGTTATATATTATGGCGTCAATAAGAAAAATGAAGGACTTATTTAAGCCGTGTACATCTGAGTAAAAAAACTCATTTTCCTCGAGTAACCTGAATTAGAAAAACCCGATTCGTTTATCCTTTTAAAATAGTTTCTGTTTTATGTAACATATTCACAAATACATATGGTCTTAAATCCAGATTGTTATCATACACAATGCATAGTTTGTTTGCAGAAGCAAGTAAACTAATTAACTTACACTCGATGTGTTTCCATCGTGCAGCTGCTTTTGGGTATTGTGGCTTCAACAACAGGAGCATCAGGAGGAGCTGGATACATTGGACTTAAAGGAAACTCTCATAGCAATTGGAACAAGATCTGTAACCGATACGGTTCCTACTGTCACCACTTTGCAGCCGGGATTCTTTTGTCACTCATATCCGCCATATCACTTCTTTTGCTTGTTTGGCTCTCCGTTTACGTCCTTTCCAAGAAGATCGCTAGGCGATAGTTACGTTTGTATCATTAACATTTCCCTGTATGAGTTTGATACAATATGATGTTATTCATCTTTTATGGTTTGATTTTTTAATGTAAATGTATTACTTTGTGCCGGTTTTGTGTTTGTGAAGTTGATGATTATTAGGCCTTGTTTGGTTCGTAGAAATGTGATATAATTATAACCTGATTTTCATTATGATCCTTTGTGAATTTCATTACGTTCCATGTTAAACAAAGGAGGGAAAGTTTTGCACATTACAATTCATTTGACAGATTATAACTCTTTCGAAAACATTTTGCTTAACCAAACGGAGCTTAAACACTTAATTGATGGTTGATTTTGATAATAGTTCAAAGTATTAGTGGTCCAGCAAGTGTTGAAAACATAGATTACTTAACTGGCCCGGTGCTAGATAACGTTAAGTAATAGATCATGTTTGATTTTCAATTGTTGGTTTGACTTTAGAACAATTTCATCCTTAGCTTCTCATGCACGTAGCACTTAGATTGTGACATAAGTTTGAAAGTGATATTACCGTATATTTTGAAAGACATAGCAAAAGAGAAGTTGTTATATCTGTTTTATCTAATTCATAATGTTATGGACTTATGGAAGCGACTCGATTGATTGCTCTATGGCTGCCTACGTATATACAGTTAAAAGTAGAAAATCAGTCGATGGAAGATTTCTTCTAAATAAAGGATTGATAGATCTATCGGCTTTCAACTTGGATTAACCTTGATATTTGTGGCAGTGGCATGGATCTACCTTCAACGAGATGCCGTGTTTGTTATGAGGCAATTGAAATGGCTCAACGCCTCTTTCTCGAGTGAGAAGTTGCTTCTGATCTTTGGAATTCGATTAAGGGTTGGTGGGATCTAGATCATTACTCGAACGATTTGATGACTCTCTTGTCTTGGTTCATTTGAAGATATAGAAATCAGATTTGCGTTGATTTAAAACCTCCAAAGAAAGATAGTATGTTAGAAGAAGAGATCAAAGTGTTATGCCACTTGTTGATCCTTCACTAGAATAAAAAGGTTAATACGGATTGATTTGTATGGATGAGTGATCATATAATTTTTTGTACTAATACTTTGTAAATTTTCATCTAGCTCCTTGCAAGTTTATGTTGGATTATGGGAGTTGATACGCACGAAAACGACTAGAATTGTGTGAGCCTATGGGGGCACACATGTTAAACACGAGAGTACGTTATATACGTTTACTACTTGGACTATACTCGACCCGTCTTTTGTCCAACTAATTTGACCCGATTACCCATTGGATCCAAAACCATTGACCGGTCAATAAGGATTGTTTGGATCGTGCATAATGGGCTAAGGAGAGTTGTGTTTGGATTAGGAAAGTGAAGTAACTTGGAGCTCAAGTTTGAGCCCAAGTACACTAGGTTTTGGAGGGTATATACACCCCACACCTAGCCATTCATTCCTACGCATATAATCCTTAAACTCTCATCAAATTCAATCGATTTATCCCCACTAAAATCCATACCTGATCGATTTTGTATAATCCGATTAGGGTTGTTTGGTTTTGTTCGAAAACCTAACTTGCATGTTCTTTGATCCAAGTTTTGTTAAGGTTTTCGTTTGATAGTTCTTGCATGCTCCTAGTTGATCGTGAAAGCAAGACAAAGGATTGGTTTTCTGATTGGTTAGTTCTCGGACAAAAGGGCAGAACATCTCGGACAAGTCTTGTCCGATATCGGATAGAACACAGAAGTTCTTCGGTACATTCTCTGTGGTTATCAGACATAAGAAAGAAAGTGTTTCAAGGGTTTTCTTGGTTCGTTTGTTCAATGTTTTCAAGGGTTGATTGGGTAAATGTTCACGACTAGCTTTATCGGGGCGTATTCGTAGTTAAGTGTTTGTGTGTGGTCTCGTAGAGGTATTCGTTTTGAATACTTGGTTTCTTGTTTGTTAATTACTTGCGGGTGGCTATGAGGGTTAGTTTTCTTAATCCCTTTTATTTATTATTATTTACCAATTATGTGTTAATCTAATTGCATAAACTAGATCAAAATTTCGCTGCATACTCGTTGCGCTACTTGGTTAACTAGATCTAAAATCCCAACAGTTTATAATATAATTTGCCTTGTTAAAAAACTAATAAGTTTAAACAAACACCTAGTACATACTCTCAAAGATTTTGGTTTGTTGTTGAATTGTTGCACACATAATCTACATCTAAAGAGTTGACCAAGAATCAATTTTTTTTAACATAGAGTTAATTGAAAACGATAAAAACTAGAATCAACACTAAAGCAAAACTAGTTGAGAATATCTATATAGTAAATTTGACCACGAACACCGTGTATGCAAGTTGGTGGCTGTTATTGGGATAAGAATGGCAATAAGGCAATAAATATAACTAGCAGGTATCTACGCAATGCAACAACGAGTATTTTGTAATAGTTTTCTGAAAATAACCGTGTTTTTCGTTATTATGGTTTTCGTGTTAAATAATTTATAAATGGCAAGAACTGAAGGTTTGAGTAGTTTTAAGATGTATCAAAATAATTTATATAAAAATCGTAAAGTACTTGCACGATGTTGCAGCAATATAGTGGGAAAAAAACCCATGTAATAAAAATTTTTAACAAGTAATATTTTCTGCCGTACACTTTCGTGACAATAAACTATTTTGCGAGTAATGTTTCTCAGTAATTCAAAACAAATATCTAATTTTAAGTAAGAGGGAAAAACTTTACGTTTGTACTTTTATTTTCCCATGTGCTAAAACAAAGATAAATTGAAATGTAATATTAATCTAGTTACTTACATGCACTATAACTTATGAAAATATGTATTTATGATTTTTCATATACACGTCGTGGACTACAAAAGCGATAATCACACTCTCGATTGTTGTTTACAACGCGGCGCATCCTCGGTTCTACCATCCGCTACCTTCTCCTTCTTTTATCATTGATTCTTTTGCTCATTCAATTTGCGTCATCCACCATTCATCAACTTAAATAATTTTTTTTCATTTTTTGTTGATATCTCACAATTTTAATGAGTTTCTGTGTATCATTGTCGAATCCACTAGAATAAGTGATGATTTCTTTTTCTGTGGGTATTTTATGTATGCGATATATTTTTGTATTGGTATATTTGTTTAGTTTTATAGGAGGACATCCCATGGTGCTTGATATTCGCTCACAATATCGTGATAGTTTTGGAATCGACGGAAGGATTAAACAATATTGGAAAAATTGGTGAGACGCTATCGAAGACAATGGCCTCCGGGTTAGCCGAGAGAAGACATAATATCTAAGGTGTGACTTCAGTAGCTATAAGATCGCGCGAAGAAGTGGATATATCTGTATTGGAAACAAGATCTTACAACCAAGGGAGTCTTTTAGATATCTTTGGTCGATGATTCACAAATCCGAAGATGTATCCCACCATAGTAAAGCAACCTGGATGAAGTGGAGGACGGCAGCATGTGAGTCCTATGTAATAGAAATGTCCCGCTCAAGCCAAAGGGAAAATTCTATTGAGTGGCAACTAGACCAACTATGTTGCACGGGTCAGAGTGTTGGCCTATTACGAAAGTCCAAGCAAATAGGGCGGAAGTGGTGAAATAAAGAATGCTAAGGTGGACTTGTAGTAAAACCATATTTGACATGATTTGGAATGGAAGTGGAAACTGAAAACTATCATAAAAAAGATTAGAAAAAGATGGTTGAGGTGATTCATACATGTTAGGAGAAGACCACAATCATTACCGATTAGAATAGTGGAACCTTTGATAGTTGACGGCTTGAGGAGAAAGGGTAGACCAAAATTTAGATGGGAGGAGAAACTAAAGCATGTCATGAAAGAGCTTCTTTTGTTCGAGGATATGATCTCAGATATGAATGGAAGGCTATAATTAAATTAGGAGGTTAGATAGTGAAAGGTTTATGGATATAATTTAATATGCGTATGACTGGATTCGAACTCGAGACTTCGGGATTGTACACATTACGTATTAGAGTTGATGTTAAAGTAATTAATATATATAAACGTTATTGTTATTAATTATTTGTCACGAAATAAAACATAACGATAGTTAATATTTAACGAGGTTAGACGAACGGTCGTTAAATGTAAACTACAAGGACTAGAGATGAAATTAGTGGACAAGAAAATTCTATAACCCCTCCTTGGGTACCATGGCCGGTCGTGGCTCCCTAAAGCCCAAGGGGAGAGTTTTCTTGGTCACCAAGTTAAGTTACCTATAAATACAATCCATTGTATTCATTCATAACCTAACCTTGGATCACTTAGAAACCTAATTTCTTCTCCTCTCTCTCCTCTTGTTTGCTGGCGATCGTGTACCTCCCTCCCCATAGGGATTTGATTTTCTAACTTCAAGATACAATTGTTTGGTTTTATTTGTGATTCAAGAATCTAGCTTTTCACATCAAATCGATATTGAATGCGTGTGTACAAGAACGAAGGACGAATACAATTGTGTTTGTGGAGATTTGTGGGTGTCGACTTATGTGGGTCGAATTATATTAAACCCTAAGTTAGGGTTTGGGTTTTTGTTCCTCGTTCACGTTATCGTGTGTTTCTTGAATTGCTAAAAGGTACGCATATTCTTTTATTCGGTTAATTCAATTACAAGTATTATTCCTAATACTTCAGCTGCATGCTTTGATGATGTTTACTTGTTTTTAATAATTATTATGATTAGTAAAACCCAACAGTGGCATCACGAGCCGTTAATATGTTGTAATTAATTACCGAAACACATAAAAATTGAATCTTTATGATTATTACATGCTTTTATTGGTTTCTATTGTTTTGAAAATTGAAACCCTAATTTTTTTATTTAGGGTCGATTACCCTTATTTTGTTTAATTAGGTTTTATTTTTTGTAAAACTTGTAGAAACCATAAGATTGCATGTATATTTTATGTGGTTTTAATGAATAATTGTTATGTGCCTTGTATTCTGCGTATCTTGGGATTATAATTGTTATGAGGAATCCATGGTGGAACATGCATGTTTTGCCATGGATTATTGTTTTATTAATTGTTAAGTGATATACACATGTTTATTAGTTTGATAAATATTAAATTGGGGAAGACCTCAATACATCTAATAAAAATTCGTTATGTGCAATATGGTATATTATTAACTTTGACTTACGCAATCGACTTGTCGATGCATATGGCTCATCTACCTTGTTGGTGAAAGCCCTAGTTGATGTATGCACTATATTACGCCTAGAATTGTTTATTAGGTTTTATCAAAATAATTATGCATGTGGTTAATTGTTTTACATATGTTAAATTGTTAAGTTATATGTTTATATTATTTGAGTTTGTTTAATTTTTATTAAAGTGTTTTTTTGTTTATATTGTATGACATGTTAGTAAGCAAAAAGGGTTTTATGAATAGAAAATTAAATGGACTAAATAATGGCGAAATTGATTTGTTTTCTAAGTATTAAATCTTGAACTTTTAATCGTGATGTATGCATACTAAATAGTTAGAACGACTCACCCACTAGAACAAACTCAAAATGGGGTTTAAAGAAGTGCGCCATCACTGAAAGGATGTCTAAGGTTATGCTTTAAGCGTTTACAGTCCTCTGCCTCCTGTGCGTTCGATTGGAGCTACCTAGTATAACTATTCTATGTACGAAGCATCTTAGTGCAAAGTTGTAAGTTTCTCAACGCATCGATTAAAACTTTGTAGAATTTAATCTTAGCAATTAAAATATAAGTAGGTTTTTTTTTCTAAAATTTTATGTTATAGAAATGTATGCATGCTTCTTTATACATAAGTTTTGATTACACGTCAAAAATTGTACCCTTTAAATTTAAGTTTATGCCATCTAATGATATGAAACACTTGAAGTTGTAATTTAGTTATGTGAGACCTTGAGCTAGATTACGATAAAAAGGTGAATCTTTATGTTGTGTGAGACCTCAGCTTAAATAATTTGCAGTTTCTAAATTAGACAACTTAATTAAGTTAGTTAGTGAGACCTATAATTTAAGGCATAAGATGGGATAAAACATTCTTACGTTTTACATAATTGTTTGGCAAAATTGTAAATCCCATATTTTCTAGGAATTGAAAACTTGTTTGTCAATTATTGTTTTTCAACAATTACCTATTCTATACTTTCACCACTAGCAGATCAACTGATGTGGTGAAACTATGATAATGTGGGTCCTAAATTCAAGAAAAGTTCTATGGTGAATATGAATATTGACCAAAGGGTATTTTATTTTCTTGAATGTTTATTTATCGAAAGTAATAACTTTTGAACTTTTATTTTCTGTAGAAATGGCTCAAAGCCCAATCATGCACTAGCCTCGTCGTTCAAATCTATGTTTGATCGAGAGAAATTGATGGTGGCATAAATTTCAATGATTGGTATTGGCAACTCACAATTGTCTTGAGGGTTGCCAAAAGACTAGATTATTTGAACATGCCTTGTCCTCCTGAACCTGCGGTGATGCTACTCTGAAGCACGAGCTGCATGGCAAACAGAGTATGATAGACATAATGAGGTCGCCTGCATTATGCTTGGAAGTATGGCTCCAAACTTGCAAAACAGTTTGAGAATTACTTCCTGAGAACATGCTTCCCGAACTTATTGGTTGTTTGAAAAGCCTGGTATGTAGAACTGTATGATTTGATAGATGCCCTACGGTTTGCAAGTAAGGGGACGGAAACCTGTGAGCTCCCACTTCTGGAAATGATGAGTTACATGTACCAGCTCGGGGACTCAATTACGTCTAACCTAATGACATACAAATTGGCCTTATCAATGGATCCCTTAACAAGGAGTTTGATGGTTTCGTGCGCAATTACAATATGCATTGCACGGGGAAGACAATTAGTGAGGTACATGCAATGCTCATTGACTACGAGAAAGGTTTGCCCAAGAAGGCTCCTACACCTACGGTGCTTGCTATTCAAAAGGGTAGGATTTCTAAGCCTAATAAGCCGCTAGCGAACAAGAAAGGGAAAGGTAAGGGTAAAGTTGATAAGGGAAAACAAGTTATGGCTTATCAACAAGAACCCAATAAGTACCCTCCCAAAAGGCGTGAGAATCCTAAAAGGATCAGGCTTGTCATCACTTGCACGGAGGTAGGACTTTGGAAGAGGAACTGTCCACTCTACCTCGATGAGTTGCGTACTAAGAGGTATAAAAATGGTGGCACTGTTGCTAGCACTTCAAGTACTCTTTTGATGATAGAATTATTTGCTTTTCCTCATAAAATAAATTTCGGGTATATGATCTGGATGTGGTATTCACATTTGTAATACACTGCAGGGGACTTAGAGGTGCAAGGGTCGCCTATGGACAACAATACATCTGCGTGGGTAATGGAGCACATGCAGTTGTTGAAGCTATAGGAGCGTTTGATTTAGTTTTACCTTGGGGTTTAGTCTGTCTTTGAACGATTGTCATTACACGCCTTCTATAATTAGGGGTGTCGTTTCGGTTTTCTTGTTAAAAGATATTGGTTTTATTCATACATTTACTGATTATGGAATTTCGGTTTCTTTAAATAAAGTTTTTTACTTTAATGTTATTCTAGTAAATGGTGTGTTTGAGATTGATATGCATGATAATGTGATTGATAAAATAATTCTGTTTTTAGCATCAATAATAAAAGAATCAAAAGTGATTTGGATTCTTCATATCTTTGGCATTGTAGACTTGCTCACATAGGCAAGAAACGCATGCAAAAGCTGCAACACGATGGGCTTTTGCAAGACATCAATGATGAATCATTTGATAAATGCGAATCTTGCATATCTGGGAAGATGACCAAGAAACCTTTTACAAATAGTTTAGAAAAGGCTTTTGATCTTCTTGGTGTGATACATCTTGGCGTGTGTGGACCACTAAGACATGTGTCAAAGAAGGGTGCTAGCTACTTCTTAACCTTTACTGATGATTTCAGTCGTTATGGTTATATTTATTTACTTAAACATAAACAGGAAGTCTTTGAAACATTTAAGGTGTTCAAAAGTGAAGTAGAACTGCAACTAGGAAAGAAGATTAAAGCTCTTCGATCCGATAGAGGTGGTGAATATTTAAGCCAAGAGTTTAAAGATTATCTTGCTGAGTGTGGGATTGTCCAGCAACTCACTTCTCCACATACTCCACAACAAAATGGTGTATCTGAGAGAAGAAATCGTACATTGTTAGACATGGTGCGATCAATATTTAATCTTACAACTCTTCCCTTATCATTTTGGGATTATGCTTTAGAAACTGCTATTCGCATTTTGAATATGGTTCCAACTAAGAAGGTTGATAAGACTCCTTATGAAGTGTGGTATGGGAAAGCTCCCAACTTGTCTTACTTAAAGGTTTGGGGTTGTGAGGCGTTTGTTAAACATGACTCAGCTGATAAGCTACAACAAAGATCTGTTTAGTGTATTTTCGTAGGATACCCAAAGGAAACTATGGGTTACTACTTTTACTTTCCACCTGAAAACAAAGTAATTGTTGCTAGGTATGGAGATTTCCTTGAAAGGGATCTCATATCTCATGAATTCAGTGGGAGAGATTATGATCTGGAATATGATCAAGAAGATACATCACCTTCTAAAAACACTAGCCAACCTCAAGTAGAACCTGAAAGTCTGAGTTTTCCACCTGAAGTTGAAGTGGTTCCCATTCGTAGATCCGCAAGGGCTACGCGTGCACCTGAGCGTCTATGTCTCAATGTAGAAGCTGAGGAAAATATGTTAGGGGATCTTGGTGAACCTGCTAACTATAAGGATGCTATGATGAGTCCTGAAAAGGATAAATGGCAAGCCGCAATGAATGAGGAAATGCAATCCATGAGAGATAACGAAGTCTAGATAGAGGTTGACTTACCTCCAAATTCTAAGGTAGTTGGAAGTAAGTGGATCTATAAGATAAAGACTGACATGGATGGCAATGTACACACCTATAAAGCTCGTCTTGTAGCTCAAGGGTTTACTCAAACTTTTGGGATAGACTACGAGGAGACATTTTCTCCTGTAGCAGACATTAGAGCTATTAGGATTCTTATAGCCATAGTTGCGTACTGTGACTATGAGATATGGCAAATGGATGTCAAAACTGCCTTCTTAAACTGTCGCCTAGATGAGGACATTTATATGGCGCAGCCTGAAGGGTTTGTGAATCCAAAATTTCCAAAGCGTATATGCAAACTTCAAAGATCCATTTATGGGTTGAAGCAAGCATCAAGGCAATGGAACAAGAAGTTTGATGAAGAAATCAATAAATTTGGTTTCACTCAAAAACTTGATGAGCCATGTGTATATCACAAAGCTAGTGGGAGTAATGTTATTTTCCTTATCTTATATGTCGATGACATATTGATCATGGGAAAAGACATTCCAAGTTTGCAAGATGTAAAGTCTTATCTTGGAAAGTGCTTTTCTATGAAGGATTTAGAGGAAGCAGCATTTATTCTTGGAATCAAGATATATCGAGATAGATCAAGGCGGTTGATTGGACTAAGCCAAATTACTTACATCGATAAAATATTGAAGAGATTCAATATGCATAATTCCAAGAAGGGATATTTGCCGATGCAAGCTGAACATGGCTTAAGTAGTGAACTATGCGCGTCAACAGCTGAAGAGGTGGCACACATGAGAAAAGTTCCTTATGCTTCGGATGTAGGATCTATCATGTATGCTGTGAGATGTACAAGGCCTGATGTGGCGTTTGCACAAAATATCACCAGTCGATATCAACAGAATACAGGTGTGAAACACTGGCATGCTGTTAAGAACATTCTTAAGTATTTAAGGGCTACTAAAGAAATGTTTCTAGTGTATGGTGGGAATCCAGATGCAGAACTTGATGTTACAGGTTTTTGCGATGCGTCTTTCCAAACTAATAAAGACGATAAGAAGTCTCAAACGGGATATGTCTTTGTCATTAATGGAGGAGTAGTTGACTGGAAGAGCAAGAAGCAGACAACAACTGCGATGTCTATTGAAGAGTACATAGCGCTTTTCGGAAGTTTGTTTGGATTAGGAAATTCATTTCGGGACTCGGAGTAATGCCCTCAATCGAATTACCTTTAAATGTGTATTGTGACAACTCTGCTGCAATAACATTTGCCAATGAGGCTGGAGTCATGAAGGGTGCCATACATTTTCCTCGACGATATCACTATGTTCGAGAACAAGTCGAAATAGGTGAAATCAATCTACTCAAAGTTCATACAGATAATAATCTAGCTGATCCCTTTACGAAGCCTTTGCCAAAAGAAAAACTTACTGACCATGCTGATGGGATAGGACTTCTTTTAGCTAGTAGTTTCATGCAGATATGTGATTAGTATTTGGATAAGGGATGTTATGAACAAATATTATTTTAATGAAATAAAATAGTTGTTTATGTTTATTTTTCATTTTCTTAATATTATATCCTATATTTGCATGTTTAATCCGTGAATGACTTATGTTATTCTAAATAGTCCGTTGTTGATCAATGATGTGGGAATGTCATTGAATTAAGACAAATATGAGTTTTGGTAGAATATACTTAAAGTATATTGATGTGTGGGACATACCAAATTCACATGATATTCAATGAATTGAATATAGGACCGATCCCAACTTTACATGATTATACTTATGGATCTTTGTCATTAAGTAAATCATGAAATGTTTATTCTCAGACTTGAGATACCAAATAACTGTTATGAATGTAGTGCACTTGTGTAAGATAGTCTAACGCTATCCGTAACTGGTAGTTATAAGGGCTATTTTCAGAAGTGTTACAAAATTCATGAGTTATTTTTGTAGTCAAGAGAATTAGTTCGTTTGTATTTGTTTCAAAGCATAATACTATTTTGGGCCCCTCGTAGGGTTGACAAGATGTTTGTATGGCCATACTCAAGATCTATCTGGAATACGTTCAGATGATTTGGTAATCTTGTTCAATCAGATATAACGAGAAACAAAATATTAACTTATGAAATGACTTGATCCATATTCATAGTTAATGTAGTATTAGTAGCAAAATGATAAGTAAAAATGATGAATCATTAAATGGTTTTCCAGGATACCATACTCTATTCGATCTGGGGGCATTGGCGTGTTAGGCTAGACAGCTAAACCAATGTCATTACTATATTAAGTAATATCCAAGTGGGAGTTGAAAGGTTTATGGATATAATTTAATATGCGCATTATGATTTGGATTCGAACTCGAGACTTAGGGATTGCACACATTACATTATGAGAGTTGATGTTAAAGTAATTAATATATATAAACGTTATTGTTATTCTTTATTTGTCACGAAATAAAATATAACGATAGTTAATATCTAACGAGGTTAGACTAACAATCGTTAAATGTAAACCTCAAGGACTAGAGATGAAATTAGTGGACAAGAAAATTTTAGAACCCCTCCTTGGGTACCATGGCCGGTCGTGGCTCCCTAAAGCCCAAGGGGAGAGTTTTCTTGGTCACCAAGTTAAGTTACCTATAAATACAATCCCTTGTATTCATTCATAACCTAACCTTGGATCACTTAGAAACCTAATTTCTTCTCCTCTCCTCTCCTCTTGTTGCTTGGCCGATCGTGTACCTCCCTCCCCATAGGGATTAGATTTTCTAACTTCAAGATACAAGTGTTTGGTTTTATTTGTGATTCAATAACCTAGCTTTTCACATCAAATCGATATTGATGCGCGTGTGTACAAGAACGAAGGACGAATACAATTGTGTTTGTGGAGATTTGTGGGTGTCGACTTATGTGGGTCGAATTATATTAAACCCTAAGTTAGGGTTTGGGTTTTTGTTCCTCGTTCACGTTATCGTGTGTTTCTTGAATTGCTAAAAGGTTTGCATATTCTTTTATTCGGTTAATTCAATTACAAGTATTATTCCTATTACTTTATTTGCATGCTTTGATGATGTTTACTTTTTTTTTATAATTGTTATGATTAGTAAAACCCAAGATATAGTGGGTTTAACACTCCTCATACATTAACTGTAAAAATAAGTGATGCATCAATTAGTTATAGGCACTGAATAAATACTTGTATTCTTTAATTTTTTGTATTTAAATTGTCTTAGTGCATTTAATGAAAATAAAAACTGCAATTTTTTCTATTATAAACAGTATACCTGTAACAATCAATGATAAATCGTGACGTCACACATAAACAATTATTTATGGATATATATTAACGAATCTGGTAATCTTATGCTGACCATATTACGAAAGTGTGTGAACATGACAAAAAAAGCATTTCATATATATCATTTACGTGTGTGAAAACCATTTCAATATCATGCAGATAAGTTGACCTAATCCCCAAATATAAAATGACCATTTGTACCATATATCCAAACCACACTTAAGAAAAACAACCAACTTCCAAGCATCCATGGCATCTAATAACACCACTAGTTCTCCACACGGCGCGGTTAGCATGGAAGTACCATTGAAAACATCCGCACCACCACCCGAGTACGCCTCACGTGATAGTAGTTCCAAGAAACATGCGGTTCTTGATGTGTTCTTGAGGGCTGTGGTGTTTGCAACTTCTTTGGCTGGTGTTATTCTTATGCTGACTGCTGAACAAACGAAAACATTCCTCGTTGCCCCGGGTTTATCGATAACTAGAACTGCGAAATTCAGTCACTCGCCAGCTTATATGTAAGTGTTGCAAGTTTTTAATAGTCTAAACGTTGTCTTAAGTCATATATTGTTCTTATTAGTTGAATTTATAAGTTTTCAATTTCGGACTATTGCTATTGGATCAATCACGTATATTGTGAACTATGATCTCATATATTGTTCTTATGCAGATACTTTGTAGCAGCAATGTCCGTGGCTGCTTTATACGGTCTCATCAGTGGTTCGGTATCAGTTTTCGCATTAATGAAACCTGGAGGAAACTCCACGAAGCTAATGTTTCATTTTGTGATACTTGATGCGGTAAGCACTTGAATCATACGTATTTATTTAGTAGTACCACAACCAGTGGTTCATGGTTCAAATTTCATTAAATAACGTGGGTGTGTGAGTTAGCCAACAAACTTTTTTATAATAATTCAAGCAGGTGTTTTTAAACTACCACCATGGTAGACTAATTAGCCAATACGGCAAACTTATATCCTCATACGAGGTCTAATGTTCAAACCTCACTAGTTATTCTGGTGTCGATGAGAAAAATGGTTGTAAATGATTATGGAGAAACCTACTCCGTATTAATTAGGCTGTGTACATCTGAGTCAAAAACTCATTTTCCTCAAGTAACCTGAATTAGAAAAACCCGATTCATTTATCCTTTTAAAATAGTTTCTGTTTTATGTAACATATTCACAAATACATATGGTCTTAAATCCAAATTGTGATCATACACAATGCATAGTTTGTTCGCAGAAGCAAGTAACTAACTTATACTCGATGTGTTTCCATGGTGCAGCTGCTTTTGGGTATTGTGGCTTCAACAACAGGAGCATCAGGAGGAGCTGGATACATTGGACTTAAAGGAAACTCTCATAGCAATTGGAACAAGATCTGTAACCGATTCGGTTCCTACTGTCACCACTTTGCAGCCGGGATTCTTTTGTCACTCATATCCGCCATATCACTTCTTTTGCTTGTTTGGCTCTCCGTTTATGTCATTTCCAAGAAGATCGCTAGGCGATAGTTTTGTTTGTTACCATAAAGATTTCCCATGTATGGATTTGATATGCTGTTATTCTTATTCAGCTTTTGTCGTTTGATTTTTTTCCTATGTACATGTGTTACCTTGTGCCGGTTTTGTGTTTGTGAAGCTGATAAATGTTAGGCCCCGTTTGGTTCGTAGAAATGTGATATTTTTGTGCCGTTTTTTTTTCTTTACATTTTACTTTCTCAGATTACAATTATCTCAAAAACATTATACTAACCAAATGGGTCTTAACTGTTAATGATTACACTAAATTGATGGTGATTTTGTCATTATGATAATAGTGCAAATAATCAAACTTCAAAAGTTCAAAGCATTAGTGGTCCAACAAGTGTTGAAAACATAGATTACTTAACTAACACGGTTCTAGATAACGTTAACTAACATATCATGTTTGATTTTCAATTGTTGGTTTGACTTTAAAACAATATCATCCTTCTCATGCAGCACTTACTTTGTGACATAGGCAAGTACGTGGTGAGTTAAAGTTTGAAAGTGATATTACCCTATATTTTGAAAGACATAGCAAAAGAGAAGTTGTTATATCTGTTTTTATCTAATTCATAATGTTATGGATTTGCGGAAGTCACTCGGTTAACAGCTCTATGGCTACATCTATACACTTCAAGTAGAAAATCAGTCGACTAAATATTTCTCTATAAAGATTAAATCGACGGAAACCTGACCCTTGCACCACTTTGGTCACTAATATATCATTTTCTAAGAACTTAGCCCCATGCTATTCCAGTGATCTTTAATTTAAAAGTAATGGACTCAGGACTTATTTCCTCAAAGCCCTTTTTAACCGATTAACTAGACGTTTTCGGTGAAAGTGTGATAACGGTATAACACGAATAAATCCCCCGAGGACAGTCAATATGCCATTTCCAGAAGAATAGTAAAAGAAAAAAAAAAAAAAAAAAAGAATTAACAGTAAAGGCACACACACGCCTATACCACACAATGACACAATGGTCACTAACTCAGTTGGCTGTTAACTAATTAGTTAGATGATTTGTCGTAGCGGCGATAACGTATAATAGCGTTAATTGTTTTGTTTTTGCAAATTTTCTTATTGATATATATGGATGTGGAGAAAGTAAAAGTGAAAAAAGTTTATGATTTAAATTGTAAGGTAAATTGCAAAAATGGTCCCTAAATTAGTCCAAATGCGCAAAAAATATACCGAGACAAAAAGTATTGCCAAAACGACATTAATGTTCCATATTTTTGAATAAAAGCCACCGAGAGCTACTTTCTGCTAACCTTCGTTATGTTTCTCGTTAAGTGCCTCGTCACTGAGGGCATTATTGTCATTTGACTATTCATATTGCCGCCAAATTTGTGATATCAATGCGACATGACCTCAATGGCAAAATTTGCAAAGTCAGTTATCATGTTTGCATATTAAATTGTCAAAGTCTTTCGTCATTACACACACAAACAGAAACACACATACCCTTAACAAAAAAAATTATCATTTCCTTAACCAGTAATATGTCTCGCTGTCTTGATCTCGTACTTGCCTGCAACTCATTTGTCATATCGGAAATGATGCTAGCCCATTACCAGCGAGAGGTTGGGGAAGACATTCAACATGCACTCGAATTGATGAATAGGTGCCAAAAGTTTTCTAATATGATCGAAATTAAGGGGACCTGATTGCTGAGCTCCAAAACTTAAGGGGTTCGACAGTTGCAAGGTCCAATATGAACAAGCTTAGGAGGATTCAAACAGCTAATATGCGAAGGATGAGGGGGTTGATGAGGATGCTAAAGCAAACTAACGACAAGATTGTTTCCAAGATTGAGTTTGCTGTGAGGCAAATGTACATGTGAGGGGGTTGGGGACTGGAGGCTGGGATGGTTTCTTTTGTTGTTTATGATGAATGTAGGTAGAAGGAGGTTGGGGACTTGTGGTTTCTTTTATTGTTCTTGCTTTCCCTGTTCAATGTAGATGTAGATGTAGATGTAAATGTAAATGTAGATAGGTGTTGTGGTTTCCTTATTGCAAGCTTGTACATGTATGGTACTATGGTTGATGAATGAAAGGGGTCGTTTGATCTTGATTTTGTTTGTATAAAGTGTTCGATTCGTATCACAAACACAAACATGAAAATTACAATATTCTAACCATAAAACACAAATATAAACTTGTAAATGTTATTAATCGAACCATAAAACACAAACACAAACATATTATGCATAAGTGATTGGATGCAATAATAGAGTATTGATACGAGTGAACCATCACTAAAGATTAACCCATATGTAATACTTCAAGTTACATAATATCGTTCGGCTTGTATAAAAAAGATGAACCCATCACAATACCTTCAAGTTACATACGTAATATACAACCAAATTAAAACTGTTTTTGTTTCTACACATTTCATAATCCCAAAAGATGAACCCTTTTGTCAAGCTTCAAAAGCTTCTACTATACCTGCACAATCAAAATATGCAATGTAATGAGATTAATATAATATGCAATGCAATGTATCCAAAAATTTAGACTCACTTAGTCAAAATAACACCAATTTGTTTCCCATTGATCTTGGTGCGCTTAGACCCAATACGCAATTAGTGATTTTAAGATCACTTCTTGGTCTAAAAAACCCGCACCCCTAGCTCCCACATTCACTGAACCAACACCTAATGTCTTCTTCATTGAACCACCCTCTCTAATGACAATACCATGCGGTTTGTTCCTGTTAAAAGCATCATCCTCATCAACCATTTTTCCTTTTCCATTATTCCCAAATCTCTTTACCATCTTTTTATTCTTCTCGAATTCAGCATCAACATCACCCACAACTTTCTTTTCAAGTGTATACTTCTCTCCCTAGTTGAAGTACTAGTTCTAAAAAGAGTTGAAGTACTAGTCTTAAAAGAAGTTGAAGTACAAGAGCACCACAAGCTAGCATCTTCTTCTACCTATCCGACAACCTCCCTACCTTTGCCATCTAAATCATTGTTTTTTAAATAGTATTCAGATAACTGTTTTTTGTGAGCAACAAAAAAATCTACATAACCATTCCGACAACCTAGTTTCAACAATGTATGCACATTATTGTCAGTGTGAATCAACTTCAAAGCTTCTTCTAATGATTTGCCAGGCAAATAAAAGAACAATGCCCATTTTTCTTCCCTAATGTGTGCTAACATATGATCCGTAGTAAAGATAGGTCTGTCATGGACAAAGGCATAAAGTTTAGAAATAGACCCTTGTACATACCTCAATGTAACAAATTCAAATAATCTATTATTGTGCATGCTGAACACAATTTCATCCTGATAAGTAATTAAACCTGTCACTGTTTAAATTCAACGTCAATAGTCAATTAAAGTAACACACTATTAACATTTATCATTTTAATTCATACATCAAGTCTAAAGAGCTACTACAGCTGCTACAACAAACAGTTATGCAGACAAGTGCAGACTCAAGTATACATGCTCAAGTGAAGCAGTGTAATGCAGTGTTATATATCTCACCACATTGTACAAGACATCAATCCTACTTACTGAAGATGTAAACCTATTGATTATGTATCTTGAATAGTTGTAGTTTAGCTAATAATTTAATGGGACAACTTAGTTAGTATAGCAGTACAACTGCTATGCCAAACACTCCTACGTTTGCCATTCTAACGGACTACTTAAAACCATAATACTTTGTTTATCCTAAACCAATTAGGGCACTTAATCATGACACTCAATATCAGCATAAATCAGTCCATCAAAAAGATTACAACATCCAATATAAGAAATTAAAATGACACATAAATGAAGTATAATACATTAACATACCCTCCCTCTTCCTCCCACTCCCAACAGGACTTCCCCTCTTCTTTTTTTATGTCATTGTACTCGGATTATCACTCCCCTCCCACTCCCAACAGGCCTTCCCCTATTCTTTTTTGGTGACATTGCACTCGGATTATGGATTGGTATAGAAAAAATTACCTTTTTTCTGGGCCTTCCCCTCCCTTTTTTTTGTCTCTACAACTATCTCATTGTCGGTTCTGCTACCACTTCCAAGGGTAGGAATAGATATCGCACCACTACCACCCGTATTTGGTTCATTGTAAGTTTTCTTTCACAGCCATTGAAGAATAACTTCTATCATCTCATTCCCTGGATTCTTATACGAACCATACTTGGCAATTACTTTATCACCAAATCTAGCCATAACTTCCTCGAAGACTTCATCATTTAATAAAACTTTCCTCCACGACTTTTCCGATGATTCCTCCCCACAATCAACAAAGACTTTCCCTTATCATTATTTGCCATAGTTGGGTTTGGTTGTGTCGATATTTGGTTTTTTCAAACTAGGGTTTGACTATTGATTATCGATTTGAAAGTATGTTAAATGAAGTTAATTTATTTTGGGTTGTGTGGATTTAATATTTTCTGCAAAAGCCTACTCTAGTTGATTTAATGACGTTAAGTTATCTTTGCAAATATTGTCCTTGAAGTATAGTTGGCCGGAGAGACTGAGACGAGTGAAATGACAATAATGCCCTCAGTGATGAGGCACTTAACGAGAAACATAATGAAGGTTAGCAGAAAGTAGCTCTCGGTGGTTTTTTTGGAAAAATATTTGTAACACTTTTTGTCTCGGTGTATTTTTTGCGCATTTGGGTTACTTTAAGGACCATTTTTGCAATTTACCCTAAATTGTAATTAAGTATTTAATAGATTGCATTGTCTTTTATACGTTATAAGATTTTAGTCTAACAACATTACTCATAATTTAAGTTTTAAGTACGTAGTATTAAGCAAACGTGTTTTCTTTAGACACGTCTTCACTTAAATATGGATTCCGCTCATACAAAGGACCAGTAATACCGTGTCTAAGGCTTGGCCCAATGATCAAACTCTGGCCCATACCACACAATAGTCACTTACTCACTTGTTTATCCAGGCCCACATATGAGTGTCAAGTAACGTATTTACATTAGAAAATAAGATATTTAAGGTTGCGTGCACAAGCAACAGACTGCAATTTCTAAGTTCATTCTTTTCTAAGTATAATACATGGTATTGATGATGTAAACCTAAGCTTTGGACTTTAATATATGTAGTTGCATATGACCAGTTCACTAAAACTGAATGAAATTGCTAAAAATGTCAACTACACCGATTCGTGGGAATATATATTTCATTATAAATGTAGATGTTATGCTATCTACATCTAACAACACTTGCACAAATACACATTTTACTTTGCCATAATCTTACTTTGGTTTACGGAGCCTCCGACGTACGGCTCAGTTGGTCGTAATTTGATACAAATTGCGATGGTGTATGTGCTTCCAGGGGTCTTGCTTGTTGCAACTACCTTGTTTGGTATCATTTATATAATTGCTATTATAAAAAGGTAATGCTCTTTGAAGTTTGAACATTACATTGATCATAAAGCACTATACAGTGTATACCGTTATAAAGGCAAAGTTTTGCATCCAGAATCTTGAATATCTAATCATTTATTGTAATAAGATTTGTTATGATGCAGATACTTTTTTGCATTACTCTGCGTCGCTGCTCTCAGTGGCATCATCGTTGGTGTTTTAACGGTTTTGGCGTTGATGAAACAAGAAGGAAATCTCCCAAAGTTGAAGTTTCGTTTTATGATAGAAGGTTTGGGATTGGATATCCGATATGGTAAGTTCCTGAACCATAATTGGTACCAATAAGCTCTAGCCCACCCCATTTATATTTGGCCAACTGTCATACACTCCTTATCTTTAGTTATGTCAACCAATAATTTTTCAATATTTTTTTAAAGAGGCCATGCGCAGTGCTGAAGTTAAGAATACAGAGAATGTGGACAATGGTACTAATGTTGCTTCTAATTCGTCACCCAAAGTTCATAATCAGCCCCTTCCAACGGGTGTCCCGAGTGTGAAGCCGGTTTCATATGCGGGTGCTACGTCAATTGATCCTACGAAGCGCAAGTCAAATTTTCATAGGCTGGAATGTAGTAACAAGTCTAATGGGGTGGATCTCACCATTCCTATGAAAGTGGTTGAGGAGGTAAACTCTAAATTTGAGAATACCCTTTATGGTTATTTTCTTGATAAACGTATTGCTTTTCCAGTTGTTGATTATGCGTTACGCTCGAATACGGGCCAATATGGTATTCAAAAGGTTATGATGAATGCTAAGGGGTTCTTTTTCTTTAAGTTTTCCCTGTCAAAGGTGTTGATGATGTTCTTGAAAACGGACCGTGGATGATTAGGAATGTGCCAATTATTCTTAAAACTTGGACGTTGAATACTAATCTGCTTAAAGAGGATTTGACTAATATTCCGATATGGGTTAAATTCCATGATGTGGCCCTTGCTATGTTTTCTGATGATGGTCTCAACCTCCTAGCCACATTGATTGGTACGCCAAAAATGTTAGATTCTTACACTACTCAAATGTGCTTGGAATCATGGGGTCGAAGTAGTTTTGCTAGGTGCTTGATTGAAGTTACTGGTCGGTGTTCTTAGGGGAGAGCATCCTTTGTTGAGACCACCATTACTTGATGGAATCGAGTTCTGCTATTGAAAAAGATCCGGTTGAATACGTAATGGAAACCTACTTCTGCGATTGCATGCGGTAAGCTTTTTTTACCGCTGATTGTCCTTAAGTCTGCTCACATCCTATCGTACCAAACAGAAAGTGTTAATGATGGTTTTCAAACGGTCAACAAGAATAAGGGTAGGAATGATGGTCTAAGTGTTCCGCAGGTGAGGTTTTACTAAACTGCGGGTCCAGTTTAGGTATCCACCTGCCAGCCTCCGGAACCGAATGTGGATAATACAGAAGTTGAAAGCCACCGAGTGGATATAACGAATGGACGCAACATTGCTACATCTAACTGCTTCGCGACTTAATATGATCGACACGATGAATGTTACACTCCTACGATGTAGTGGATTCAGCGGGTACAATGGTAGCAGCAGGAGGTTGAGTCTCTAAGAATTGAACGGCATCGTTCAAGAACCGCTACAGCCAGATTCAATGGAAGCTAACGAGGTTGGTCCTACCCTTATTGTTTAAAAATCAGCGCTTGAAAAGCTTCGTATTGATGGGAAAGCTACTCTTGTCATGATGATGGTAACCATATTGAAAAGGGTGATTATCCGTGGTAATAATGAGTCTACTTCTTCTACTAAGAGGGTTAACCCATTCTCTAAGCGCTGGCGGAGGATTGTTGATCCTATAGTATGAAGAGGAGGTTGTGAACACTTTTGATGAGTCAATAAACTTACTTGGTGGTCGCGACGTGAAGATGAATTATGATGACTATGATTATGATGACTATGCGGATCGTGCCCACCATCTTTCGTGCGGGAATTTGATGCTTATTATGCACACGTATGGTATCAAGCCCGGCCTCAGTAGAAGTAATTTTGTTTCCATAGGTGTCTAATGTTATTCTTTGAGTAGTGGTTTATTTCTTTGTATAGAAGCAGGTGTATCTCGTTATGTAAGCTTTTCCGCCTGGCGTACCGTCGAGATATGGGATTCACCTATATCCTTTGTACTTAGACGTTTTTTGGAGTAATATATTTACCGGGTATTTGACCCCCAAAAAATACAAAAGTGAGAAAGATTCGCACAGTGGTAAAATTAGGTAGTTTATGTTATTCCTAGTGACAATTTTCCTACTTGATATGGTGCAACTGCTTGGGGAGAATTTGAATCCAACAACAATAGGAGTAGCATAAATTTGAAGCAACCTCTTCTTTTGACACAAAGGTCAAGCGTTCCATCCTTATTCCTTTAAAAGCTCTGAGGCTCCTCCTATGTTCTCTCTTACAATCCTGAGGGCATTGCTCACATCTCACCTCTCCCATACCTCGTGAAAGACGGGATTGGGTAAACGTTGAACTTGAACTATAAATATGGAGCAAAAGAAACTCACATACCAGACCTATGAAGATTCTTAAGATTTCTATTGAAAATTGATGTTAAACTTATATTTGGATTCTACTATATATTTGTTTCGCTTTTGTTTATGTTTAATTTCCAAAAATATCGTGAGGAAATAGTTTCGTTATAACCAAGAAAAGCTAGATAATTTTTGTGTATAGGGTGTTTTCTTGTGTAATTTTGTGTTAGTGAAGTTTATGATCACTGATAAATATTTCGTACAGTATCATGATCATACAAATGGTATTCATCAGAAAATGGTAAAAAATGGTAAAAATGCAGAAAAAAAAACACAACAACATCATATCACCCAACCAACGCCTTTGTGAAATTTTATTAATAAAATAGGATAAGTCTCCAAAAGAGATGCTTACCAAACCAGTTACAAAAGATAATGATAATCCCCACAAGCTTCGGACTTATATTGTTCAATTATAAATGTCATGACGATTTTAGTTTTATTTAATATATGTAATGGTTATAATTGTCCACTAAAACTGAATGAAATTGCTGAAAAACAACTTAACTAATTGATTCGTGGAATATATATTTCACCATAATGTAGATGTTATGCTATCAACATCTAACAACATTAAACAAAACACATTTTACTAAATAATCTGTTTATTTATGAGCCCATTGTATCGGCTCAGGTTATTCAATTTGATGCAAATTACAGGCTGGGTGCTTCCAGGCGTCTTGCTTGTTGTAACTACCTTGTTTGGTATCATTTATATAATTGCTATGATAAAAAGGTAATGTTGTTTGAACTTTGAACATTACATTGATCATAATGACCAAAACAGTAGATTGTGTGAGGTACCTTTTGAAAATTTGGCTTTAATTAGTTTGTTTGATTTAGGTTGTGTTTGTTTTAGCTTATTTTCGGGGCTTATGAGCTAATTATGTTTCACTTATTTTTCGTAAGTTTTCTTTCTTCCCGACTTATGAATATACTATGACCAAAACCAGCCATATCATGGTAGAAAATTAGGGAGCTTATGGAAAATAGGTAGAACAAGTAAGCCTAAAAGCCCGAAAATAAGCTAATTAAAGCAAACATCCTCAAGGATGATTTATAGTAAATTCGATAGTGGAATAGTATACAGTGTATATTGTAATGCAGGCAAAGTTTTATATCCGAATAAATATTCGGAATATTTTTCTTTAGTGTATATACGATTTATTTAAGATCGTTTACGATGCAGATGCTTTTAGGCATTCGGCGTCAGCGTTCTCAGTGGCATCATCGCTATGAATCCACTTTGGCTGATGAATAAAATAGCTGAAAAATCTCCCGCTGAAGTTTCAAGCTTTATGATAGAAGGTTCGGATTGGATATCCTGATATGGTAAGTTCATGAACTATAATTTACAATAACACCATTTTATATTTCACAAGTAGACCTTTTCTATATAGTAACCACTAAAAAAACTTTTCCATCTTTTTAATGCACTAAAATATTTTCTCACAATAAATAAAAAATGATCTGAGAAAGCACTGCAACATGGCTAAATTAGGTAGTTGATGTTATTCTAGCTGGTGATAGCTTTTCCAATCTGATGGTCGCACCAGCCTGGAGAATTCTGACTCCACCAACAATGAGTGAGAAAATAACATACAAAAGGAACCTCCCCAGACATCAGAGCTGAATAGATTCATGATGACTTATTTGAAAATTGATGTTAACCATATATTCTGATTCATTTGTTTGCTTCTGTTTGTTTGATTTAAAAAAATTTGGTGAGTAAAATTGTTTG
>OU343217.1:1361645-1426217 GCA_910596185.1 Chrysanthemum makinoi | reverse complement strand
TAAGAACAATATGTATATGAGATCATAGTTCATAATATACGTGATTGAACCAAAGCCATAGTCGTCGAAATTGAAAACAAATTAAGCTAATAATCAACTAGCTAGTTAGAAATCATGTTAAAGGGGTGTTTGTCTAATTAGCTTATTTGTGAGCTTACAATCTTATTTGATTTTGACTTATACTCCGTATTTCTTAAGCCCGAGTTTTCCGGGTCAAAAGAAACTCATGGGCTTACATAAATTTATAAGCCCATAAGTGTCAAAATAAGCTGAGAAATTTAACCTTATGAAATATATACCAAAATCAAATAAGCTCATAATCACACAAACAAGCTTAAACAAACGACCTCCTTAATATATAAAATTAACATTTCCCTATATATTCAGCATAATAAGCTTATCAGACACTTCGTTTGACAAAAGTTTGTAATTTTCATGAAAATATTGATAACCTACAACCTTGACCAACCTGCATGCCCTGTCTCAAAGATAATATATGTAAGGGTATGTTAACTAGGACATAATTTAACGAGGTGCATTTACAAAAAATTATACATAATTAGAAACACAAATTTTTTGACCAGTGCGTTATAAGAAAAGTCGAGGTCTTCTATAAAAGTTAACAATACACCGCAAAATTTCATAGGTGTCCCAGACCCACCCTGGCAACATTTAGACTATTAAAAACTTGCAACACTTACATATAAGCTGGCGAGTTACTGAATTTCGCAGTTCTAGTTATTGAAAACCCCGGGGCAACAAGGAACGTTTTTGTTTGGTCAGCAGTCACCATAAGAATGATACCAGCTAGCGCAGTTGCAAACAACACAGCCCTCAAGAACACATCAAGAGCCGCATGTTTCTTGAAACTACTACCACGTGAGGCGTACTCGGGTGGTGGTGCGGACGTTTTCAATGGTACTTCCATGCTAACCGCGCCGTATGGAGAACTAGTAGTGTTATTAGATGCCATGGATGCTTGGAAGTTGGTTGTTTTTCTTAAGTGTGGTTTGAATATATGGTACGTACAAATGTTACATTTATATAAGGTTATTAGGTCAACTTATTTGCATGATATTGGCATGGTTTTCACACACGTATATGTGAATAAGATATATGAAATGCCTTTTTTGTCATGTTCGCACACTTTTGTAATACGGTCAGCATAGGATTACCAGATTTGTTAATATATCCATAAATAATTGCTTTTGTGTGACGAAACGATGAATCATGAATGATCTAGTCAATATTGGTGGCCAAGATTATATTTATTGGATTATTGTCATTCTTATTCCAAAAACAACCACCAACTTGCACACAAGGTGTTCGTGGTCAAATTTAGTATGTAGATTCTCAACTAGTTTTACTTTAGTAGTGTTGATTCTAGTTTTTATTGTATTCAATTAACTTTTTGTTAAGGAAAATTACTTCTTGTTGAACTTTTTAGATATAGATCATGTGTGCAACAATTCAAAACCAAACCAAAATCACCAAAATCCTTGAAAGCATGTACTAGGTGTTGTTTAAACTCATCAGTATTTTTTGCGCCAAATTATATTTAAACTAGCAAGGAGGTAGATAAAAAAAATTACAAAGTATTAGTACAAGAAGGTATAGGATCGCTGATCCATACAAACCAATTTGGATTAATTTTTTTATTCTAGTGAAGGATTCATGAGAGAGATAAAGGATGAGGATCATCTCAAGTTGTTAGGACAACTTGAGTCAAGTTAGATGATCCTCAACAATTAGATAAAAATCAAAGGTTAAGATTTACTATAAAGATGTGGATTTTTAACCTTTGATTTTAATCTAAAAGTTCAGAATCATCTAACTTGACTCAAGTAACTTGAGATGATCCTTACCCAGAGATAAAAACTTGATCTTTTTTAAGAGAGTATCTTTCCTTTAAGGTTTTAATTCAAAGCAAATATGATTTCTATATCTCCAAATGACCCAGGTTTTTGTTTGAATTACCACATCGGGACAAGATTTGGCATCGTTGTTGATAGTTTCCCGGGTTATTGTACAAAAAAGTCACTAAAGTTTGCGAGAAATTTGTCCTAAGTCACTATAGTTTAAAAGTTGTCATTCAGGTTACTCAACTTATTGTGACCAGTTATATTTGTTACTCTTGTTTTAGTAACCTAGAATTACCGTAATAATACTACGTGCGGCAAATATTTTAGATTTCATTTATATTAAAAAAATGAATTAATATACAAATGTTTACTAAAGTTTGTCAAAATGTTCATTTAAGTTACTATACGTTTATATTCTTTTACATTTAAGTTAATATACAAATAAGTTGCTAAAATTGTGTATATTTTTATACCTTTTTTTACAACAACTTTTGGGACGTTATTATACGCTACATTCTTTTTACATTTTTGTCTGTTTTGCACCTTTTTTACAATTTTGCACACATTTGTATTTTTATTTTTATTTATTTTTATTTTTTTACATAATTGACGTTATTAGACTTTTTGAAGTAATTTTTTGTTTTGATATGTTTTCATACGCTATTATACATTTTTTGGATGTTATTATATCGCTTTTGGATGTTGTTATAAGTTTTCTTACATTTTATACGAAACGAGAATATAAAATACAAACGAAGAAGATAAAACGTTATAGAACATAAAACCATATAAAACATACAAATGTATTTAAAATGAACTAAAATGAACAAAACCATACAAGAATGTATGAAAACGTAAAAGGTATAGAAAACGTACACACATATATAAAACGGATAAATACATACAAAACGTACTTAAAATGGACAAACATATATACAAAAATGTACGAAAACGTAAAAAAGGTACGACAAGAGAAATGCATACACAAACGTATAAAAACGGATAGAAACGTAAAAAACATACAGAAATATACAAAAACGTATTTAAAATGGAAAAAACTTAAAAAGGAACGACAACAAATAAAACGTATTAATAACGTATAAATACGTATAAAAACGCATTTAAAATGGAGAAAACGTAAAAATACTCTAAACAGATAAAACATACATAAATGTATACAAACGGATAGTAACTTTTAAAAGTTCAAGAACCTATTTAATAAACCCCGAACTATAGAACCTCATAACATCTCAAACTATAAAGTGATGACGCGACAAGAGAACCGTAAATCATCCGTTGCCCACCCCGCAAGAGAAAAGAATGTCACTTTTTAAACGTTGAGTAACCCATATAATAAACCCGTTAACTTGAGTAACCTGAATGACAACTTTTAAACTATAGTGACTTAGGACAAATTTCCCGCAAACTTTAGTGACTTTTTTGTATAATAACCCATAGTTTCCCTATCAAACAAAAAACATGAGAGTCATTAAATTGTTCAGGTAATGATTTAGACCCCACCAACCCTTAATCTAATTCCAAAGATTATAAGCAACTTCACACTCGACAAAGAGGTGTTGAGTTGTTTCAATTGCCCCATCACAAACAGCACATCTCGTTGAATGCAGATCTATGCCACACATAAATATATCAAGACTAAACCTAGTTAAAAGTCGATCAACCCTAAGGCGCAAAGAATGGATATTTACTTTAATGGGAAGATCCTTGTTCTAGCGTATTTGGTCATCTAATGTAAGGAGGTAGGCAGAATCGATTGTCCTTCTTAGAGAGGAGACAGTGAATAACATTGAGGGATTTAGATTGTATGTTCACGAGTCACGAAAATCAGTAGGTTCAAAGTAAGTAAGCACATTCGAAAAATAATTTAGTCGAGAAATCTCGAACCCATCTCTAATAGGCCTACGCCATGAAACTTATTAGTGAGCTTATGAGTTTATTCAATTTCTAACTTATATTTAATAAGCTTTACATTTTTTGTTTATTTTGAGACTCATATGCTTATATAATTTCATTATGACATAATCATACTATCTTGTAACGGGCTCGTAGTCTAACTAACGGGCACGATAAACGAAATTTCGATATCCGTAAATTTATTGTCAAAAGAACATAATAAACTAAAATACATGATTTTACTTAACATGGTACTGCCACTACAACGCCTATGCACCTGGTAGTAAACTTATATAAGCCCATAAGTCTCAAATTAAGTGTAACAATTCAATTTATGAGGTTATTATTTGATTATTTACGTCACCAAATCTTTTAATTTTAAGTAAATTTACTTTTACGAGAAACCGGATTAGTTTAATCGCAGATGTAGATAAATGTACATTTAACTCAAACCGACACTAGACTATGCCAGTCTACACATAATATATTTTTAAAAGTCACATTTAATTTTTTTTTCATTTTTATGTAAACCTTGCACCTTTTACGGTTTACGCGATTTAAACCTACGTTTTTAAGTTTTAACAACGTTTAAACCCTCTGATAAACTTGTGTGTCTTGGTGATAACTCTTGGACACTTGGCTACTTGTTTCTAATTTGTCCCCCACTTTCTCAATACCACTTAAGCTAAACAACTACCTCATCATCTTACATGCAAACTTCTCATTTCCTCTTGTTTTCCCTCTTGTGTGTCGATCCAAAAACAACCCCAATAACACCATTGTGGTTTGATTTTCTAGTTAAAATTTGTACAAGGTTTGAAGGTTTAGAAAGCTAGTTAGGGTTCTTGGTTTATTTCCTCCATCAAGTCCTTCATCTTGGGTTATTTTGGGAAGGTTATAAGGGTTTTTCTTGATGTTATTGCAAGGTTTAATCAAGGTTTAAAAAGGGTTTACAAGGTTGGGTAAAAGAGATAGGAAGCTTGAGTTGTGTGGTGATTTAGGTTTAGCTTGGGTTTTATGGTGATTTAGGTTTAGTGCTCTTAATTTGTTCTCGATCTTGTCTTGTTAATCAACGATTGTAAGGAATCAAGCACTCAATTTTTTATTTCATTTTTGTAATTACATGTTTACGATATATTTTATATGTTTTATATATTTATTATGCTTCATTATGGTTTGTACCTGGACTAAACACTAGAAAATATAACAAGGACTTGACATGCAAAAGTAGTTTTTGACCAGGGGTAAAAATGGAATTACTGGGAAAAATCAGTGGACTATTGGACTTGGATAAAAATATAGAGAGGTAGCTCTATGTCTTTTGGTCATTTTTCCGGGTGGCTCGTTCCATGATGACACCTGATGATTAAAATAGAAATATTTTGGTGAAAGGTGTTAAAATCTAAGTAACGAATTTCAAACGTATATAAGTCATTTTTTTCCATAGAACCTTCTGGTGGTCAAAGAATAAAAGTTGTAGCAAATACTTTAACTTGAACATGGCCGTGAAAATGGGTTAAAACGGAATTGTAGAGCTCAAGATATCGTAAATTTACCAGGACTGTTGATTGCTACTAGAAAATCAGCTTGTATACTTGAGGGTAAATTAGTAATTTCACTTAGGTTATATAATTATTGCCACATCGAGACCCACTAATATATGTAGTTCACTCAAAAACCTTTCCGAGGATGTAAGGATCGAATCATAACAATTTACGGTTTAAAAATGACATATATATTAAGTCGGGATAACTAAAATAATTATAAGCTCAAACTTGACGATTAGAACCACTTGACCACTTTTATATGAAAACCGAAGTGGTAGGACCCACTATCAAAAAATTGACTGCTTACCTTTCTATAAACTAAATAAACTTAGACTTGACAATTTAGAACATATGAACTAATAAAAATGACATAAAACCCGAATACACGATAACTTATAAAATTTGGACTTGTAAAACTAAACTTTAGCATATACTTAACTTTTCAAACACTATGTACAAAAGCATAATTGATATAATAACGTTATAAAATTTATTTGCATATCTACATTACTATTTTAAAAACCAAAGGCAACGATATTTTAGGTTGCTCGCAGGACTTTCTCGGCTCTTTCATTACTTTATTTGCACACCGCTTGTCACATTTGCTTACGGTGAGTTCGTAGCCCCACTTTCACTTTATAAACTGTTTATAAACCCTTGGGGCAAATACATACTATTTTACATGGACACAAGTACTTTAAAAATTGTATGCTTATCTAAATATTTTATTGACATTAGTACCACTATGGCCAAACTCAAGTCCTTTTATCATGAACAATTAATCACTTGTGTGTGAGCGCGAATATATGTGAATAGGCCTATTGGGATTGACGAACCCCGTTTGTGTTGATTAGATAGACAACCAAGCGCACTATATTTGAATTAGTAGGTATACGGCAAATTACCTACCATGACCATTATTATTATTATCATTGTTTTGATACCCCCAGTTAACGCTTTGAGTGTCATGAGCTTAGTGCAATAATAACTAATTTACTGATATTTGTATTCGTTGCAAATTATCACTACAACTCTGAAATCTTGTGTTCCACTATTTAATTACAAACCTATAAATTTCGCTCAACTTTTGTGTTGACTTTTTAGCATGTTTTATCTCAGGTCCTTCAGGTACTTGACTGACACGGAGTAGCATGGATATTATGAAGGTTATATTTTGTTATCATTCGAGGAAAAACTTTAAAAACTTTGTGATGTCCTTATTATGTATTATGTAATGTTAGGGACTTCTTTAAACTCTAATGTTTTATTGAAATCGAATAATAATCTTTTCAAAATGTCTCATTTAGAGTCTTTTTTTATAATTTATGACTGTTGTACTATGAAGTAACACCCAGATTAAATTCCGCTAAACTATTGAATCTGAGGGTGTTACACTAAGCATGAAAATTCAAGCTTATGAAATATAAGCTCAGATCAAATAAACTTACAAGTTCACAAATAAGCTTAGACACACACCTCTCTAACTTTACACAAATTTTAGAATACAAAACCTTCATAGATTTCTGTCTTCTACACAAATATATTATTAAAAAGCATATTCCGACGGGTAAATACCTTTGTAAATTGTTTGGAAAATTTGTACTTTTGGGATCCAAGATGAGACTTATTTCCAGTGTGACTCAACTGTTGCATATTATTAAGGGATGTGTTATAGATGCCCTCCCTATGTTGTCACATCATAGAGTTTTGGTCAAACTGTATAACCCGCGATGCACACTGCCAAGTGACGCTGATCAATCATTGGATACCCTCTCTATGGGAGGGTGTGGATAACTTGTCCCTATTGTTAAATCTAAGACTTAATGTGAATTGACAAAGCGTCTTCACTTTTGAAAGTAAATTGTCCTTGATACCCTTTTTGCTTCTGAATATTGTTAGGTTATAATTAGATGCTTGTGTTTTTGTCACAACTTTACACACTCTCACATACTTATAACATACTCATGTCTTTTAAAATTACACAATTATTTTATACTTTTTAATTTGATATCCATTTCGATATGTTTTTCAAAAGTTTCTTGTGATAATTTTTTGTAAAAAAACTATATCACAATATTTCGAAATATATTTCGAAATATACTTTTATATTATATGTTAATAAACAGACATTCTCTCTCCTCTCTCTCTCCTCCAATGAACCTCCTATTTCTTTTAAAAACCCATTGAATTCCACACATTTTTTTTTCACCTTCATTTTGCCATTTTATAAACCTCGTGTTTCATTATCATTTTGTTACGTCATAAAAAACTTGCTATATTTTGTCTTTTAACAATTTAAGTTGCTAGTTTAACTAAGTTATGACTATTGAAATAACAGTTATTTTTTGTCTTTTTTATGTATTGCAAAGATTTACGAAATAAACTCGACTAAAATGATGGAAAAAGCATAGATTGAAAATAAAGAGTTTGAAAATGGTTGCAGATGGTGGCAGAAGTATTGCAGAAGGGGGTTCTTGGCATTTAGTAAGAAAAAAATCTTAGTTTTAGCGATGTGTCACAAAAGGTAGTCAAGTTGAAAATAAGTGACATCTTGCGTCACATAAATGCAAATTTCCCAATTCAGGTGTGTTCATTGGTTCGGTTATCAGGTTGTTTGGTTTATTCGGTTAGTTTGGTTAAAAAAAATTAGGTAAACTGAGAACCGAACCGATCATATTGCATTAAACCGAACTGAAAACCAAACAGCCGAATTTGAATTCGGTTCGATTTTTTAATTGACCCGGATAACTCAAATCACATAATTTATATTTTGCTTTTCATTTAATTGTATAGTTTTTTTGAAAAAAATAATAATAAACTTAAAAAATGTTTTATACATAATAAGAAAGAGTTTTAATTGTTTTTTTATCTATATGAGTATATATAAAATATAATTGTTTTAGTTGTGAATTCGGTTTCTGATTCTGTTCAGTTTATATTCTGTCAAAATTATATTTAAACCGAAAATGAAATATTTAATTAGATTAAGTTCGGTTTTATTTCGATTTCCGGTTTCTGTGGATATTACCGGATGTGTGAACACTCCTACCAAATTCTCATCTTTTTTTTTTAACAACAACTTTATTAGAAACAAAACAAAAACACTAGCAAGACGCTAGATTACAAAGAAATCAAAAAGGGGTGTTGCAACCAACTATCCCACTTGAGTTTAAAACTACCCCTAGCATTACACCAACAAAAAGAGCGAAGAGCGATATCATCAAAAATGGAGTATTTGCGAGGCTTCTTACCGCGAAAAGATATTGATTCCGATAGGTCCACAAACTCCACCATGTAGCGTAAAGATCCCTTCCAAGATAATCTTCAGGTTAGAACCAAGGCGAATCGTATTGAACCAAACAAGCCACTCAAAGATATGAAGTAGAATTTGGCACTCCCACATTCCATAGCGAAAAACTAAACTCATCACATCTTTAGCCAAAGAACAATTAAAGAACAAATGAGACGAATCTTCTACATGCGACTCACAAATAGGACACGAAAGAGGATGAGAAACAACACTCTTAACGCCAGGTTTGCACGGGTAGGCAAGCGATCTAAAAGCAAGCTTCCAGCGAAAATGTTAATTTTAATCGACAACATTAACCCACCTCGTAGGAACATTCACTTTGGAACAAAAACTCATCCAACAAATTCCTAATGTCCTTAACACGAAAAATCCCGTCTCCATTCAAATCACAAATCCATCTGTCATTTGAAGAAGACAAAATAAATGAATCAAGCATAGAAACTAGTTCTGAAGTCGGTGATCTTCGACACCACCTCTAACGAACGGAAAGAAGCTACAATAGACTGAAGTTTAGCACCATCGACAATATTCGTTTCTAAAGCGAACAATCGTGGAAAAGAATCAGCTAGAGAGGTATTATCAAGCCACCGGTCTTCCGTAAACGAGTACATAACCCATTACCAATCATTATCTTACAATGAGAAAAAATGTCAATACCTTGCACCTTGAGCGAATGAAACTCTTTAAGAATAGACTTCCAAATCGAAGGGTACGTCACATTAGAAGTAGAATGACTAGAACCATGAGTAGCCGAAATAAATTTACACCAAAGAGAATTATCACCGTAAATAAACGCCAAACCCATTTTGCAATAAGACCCTATTAAGAGCAAAAACTCGAAACCCCAAGACCTCAATTTCTTAGTCGCCGTAACCTTAAGCCACTTGACCCATACTATGTTGAACCTTAAGACCTTGATAGATCTTAGAGCACTCGTAGATCATTAGTAATGCTTATGTAATCACAAACACACTAAAAGACATTCTCTATTACTTGTATTCAAGCGGAAATTAAACACAAGAACAAACACAAATAACTAAGAACTCTTTGATCCTCTATGGATCTTTTAATAAAACTAAAACTTGTTTTTCAACTCGTACATAATTCATACCATTGTGTTCCTTTTATACACAAGGAACCCTAAACCGCTTCCCAAGAAACGTATAAACATAAAACTAAATAAGATATACATTATCACTTCCTAATAAAGCTCATGCATATCCTAACTAACTATAGAATACACTGAATATCTATCTCGCTGAGAAACCAACTACACGGTTTTATAACCTTCAAGAGAATTACTTCTTCGCCAGTAATCCTTGCACTTCAGCCAGAATCCGCCAGTAATTTCAAAGATAATTCATACTTAGTAGAATTCCCAACAATCCTCCCCTAAACTGGAATTTGACTAGGTTAAGTTCCAGTTTCTTGATAGATCTTTAACACGTCAGCACTAAAGGATTGTATTCGAACATCAGCAGCAAAGAATCAAAACAAGCACATCTATATGATGACAAAACTTTGAAACTCCAGATCTTTGCAGCAACAAATGACAAAATGTACATCAAAACATATTAGTTTTAGACTATTCTCATCACATCCAGGTGTGTTAACTCCTGTGAGAGGTGAATCATTGAAAATAATGGATTTGATGTCTCTTTACCAATAGCCATTACTACTGGAGTAGCCAAATGTTTAAGTTCGAAAACTATGGTACACAGATAACCATCTGATTTATTAGTAAATCAGCAACTATAAACGGATTTGACATGTCTTTACCAGTAGCCGCTGCTCGGGACTAGTCAATTCTTAGGTAGAAAGAATTCCCTTGGTGAATTGATTACCAAATATGGTATTCCACTGCCTTTACCACAAGCCATATACTTGTGGGCTACCCAATTCTTGGATTCCAAAAAGGAATAAGCCATGGTGAATTGAAGACCATACAACCCTCAAAGAATAAAGCATGAGTGAGTTGCATACCCTATGATTTTGAGCAAACCATTACAGCTATCAACAGATTTGATGTGTCTTTACCAAAGCTGTACCCTTTGGACTAGCCAACTCTTTGATGTACACAAGGCACAGCTGGTGAGTTGAGTACCATCAAAAGAGCAATGTACAACAAACCTGCAAGAAAAGTTAGACAAACAAAGAATATACATTTTTTTAACTAATAATGAAACAAATAAAGAAAGAAAACAAATAATACAAATAATACAAGATAAAACAAGATACCAGAGTCAAGAAGATGCTTAATGTTGCTGAAGTTGAGTCTTAATCAATCCAATCAATTGTTCAAAGATGTAACATATCATTCCCAACTGGATCAGGAGGAACTTCCAACTTCTTTCTAAGCATTCTTTGCATCAATGACACAGACAAAGGATAAAGTTTATCAGAGAACATACACACAGTCATCCCAATCTTTGTCTCCACCACATGCACACTGGGAATAGGATAAAATCTCCAAGTCTCAACCTTCCACTTATGTGAATCTTTCCAAATTGAATATCCCTTACCATTTGGAGATTGAGAGTCAAACAAAACTTGAAGATCACCCAACAAGTATAAATCAGAACCCTGTGGTGAATGATTATCATAATGCTTTGTGACAAGGCCATGGAGTGTAATCAAATCTTGTCTATTCACCATATGGAGTATGCCCTTCAAGAAGTTAAACTGCATAGAAGTATTATCCAACATAAAGATGGTGTTAAGTTGTCCATCAGTCAAAGTCCAAGTAGTCAACACACCATGAGACCCTTCAAGAAAAGCATCAGCAGATCCCTCTTTAATAAAAGTTGAATCAGCAGCCTTTAGATCCAAAGAACTACTCGTGAGACTTCAACCCTAGCGGTGTGTGTCCCTCACTGATCTCACAGATCTCCTTTTAGACATCCTTTTCTTCCTCCTACCTGGTATATAAATCCCCATAGAAACAAAAGATGGTACCTTCTCAGATTCATCAGGGACATCTTTAGTAGGAATGGAAGAAGTAGAAGTAGAAGAAATTGGAACAGCACCACCCATAGCATACATTTTCTCAAGCACCTCTCTGGCTCTCTTAGCTTTAGCTGCTGCTTGTTCAGCTTTCCTAACCATTTCTGCTCCTTATTTATCAATAGGTGCAACAGGAGAAATAGGAGTAGTGAATTCCTTTGAATCCAGAGATGGATTAGCCACACTAGGTAATGCTTCAGAAGAAACAACAAGAGGTTCAACAGAATGATCTTTTTCAGTAGATGTCTCAGCAGAGACAACATGAGAGCTCATCTTTGGTGTAACATCATCAAAAGAATCCACAATCTCAACTTTCTTGGTTCTCTTTGCCTTTGGAGCATCTGCACTATCAGCAATCCTCTTCAAGTTAGAAGGTGGTGTAATCTGCTTCATAATTCTATTGTACATACTGAGTAAGACATCATCAGATAAAGCCCAGACTTGCTTCTTTGTCAAACCAGATTGATAGAAGCTAGAACTTTGATTATACACCACAGTCCTCATATACTTTTTCTTCTGAGCTTTAGTTGGTGGTCTTTCTTCTTTTGCTTTAGCATTCTGCGGCAAAGAATGGCTTTTCTTTGTGCAGCTGCAGCTTGCTTCCTTTGTTGTCCAAGAGCCATCATTTGTGCAAAGAAAATTGTCACTATCAAAAGCAAAGACCTAATATACTTTGAGCAAGAGTAGGATTGGATGCAACTTGATGAGTGTAAGTATCCCATTGTTCATCAGTAAACTGAGTGGATAGTTCATCGATTTCTCTTTGTCTCTCAGGAGGCAAATTGGTAGTAAAATGAGCTTCAAGCTTTTGAGCCAATGCATGACTCTTCTTCATATCTGCATACTCAGCTAGCATTCTTGCTTGTTCTTGCCTTTCCTGTTTACTCACAAGATCTGAACCAAGCTCTTCATCAACCATTACTCCTTTCCCTTTGTCAGACTCATGAGCGTAATCAGATGTGGAGTATCAATAATAGGAACTTCAGAAGAAACACCCATGTAAGCATCAGAAGTAAATTGTTGAGGAGTATCTTCAGCAAGATTAGAAGAGACATTAGCATTAGGATCCAAATTAAAACTTCTTCCAAAGAACAAACACCGATTGATCATCTGCTGAAGGTGAAGGACATGATTGTTCTTCCATAGATGAAACTTGACCATGTTCAGAAACAACATCCACCATTGGAGCATCATCAATAACATGATCATCAGCAGAAGTTGCGACATTGGCAACACTTGGCTCCTTTGAAGATTCAAGAGTATCCTTCTCAAATCGTCTTTTCTTTCTTCTAGTAAACATAATATGTTCCTTTTTTTTTGAAGATTCAGCAACAATTGGAGAAGAAGCATGAGTCTTTTGAGCCACATCGACCAAGATTTCAAGTGAATCGGATGAGTATCCTCTTGCTCCTCATCAGAAGAAACCACAAACCTCCTTTTGCTATTTTGTCCAAGTTGTTCCTCTAAATCCTTAACCTTTCTGTTCAACCCCACAATCTCACCACCAAGTGTAGATTTAGTCTCAAAGAAGCTCCTTTTAAGATCGGAACTTCTTTCACAAATCCTGTTGAGCAAAGCATAGACGATGTGAGAGTAATAGGGTCTCAGCTCCACCAGCCAGATTGCTCGTGGTTATGGGAGCATCATTGGACCTTTCAAGAGAAATATGGTCATGCTCAAGAAAAGGAGAGCTTTCAACAAATGGCTCTCTAATAAGACTAGGTGTAGGCATTCTATTAAACTCAGGCTCAAACTCATCAGGAGTAACATGAGTAGGAGGTGGACTAGGACTAGGTGTGGGCAAAGGTGTAGGTGGAGGTTGGTCAGGAGTAACATGTGATGCTTCAAAGAAGAGTGGAAGGGCCCTCATCCATGGCAACTGATGGATTACCATCAGAACAACATTGGTAGAGGTGTAGCACCAACAACATTACCTCATCAGCCCTCATTGCCTTGAGGCAACATAGCTGCTAGCAAAGGATGATGTTCTCCCTCATAATGAGTTTTCATTGAAGCAAACAGTTTAGCAGTTAGAGCTCCTATGGGACAAAAAACTTGGACTTGGGTTGTAATGTCTAAAATTATTTGCAAAAACCTAGGGTACATTAAAAACTTATGCTTTTTCCTTTGAACATTTTCAACCATGTTATCAAAAATATACTTAGAAAAATTATAAGTTAAACCCTGTGACAGACATACAATCCCACAACCCAATTGGGTAGAAAATTGGTCCCATCCCCCTGACTTATTACTAATGTACTGAAGTAAAGTGTGTACCAAAAACCTCCACATGGGGCAAAGCTTGTTTTGTGCCACATATCCGTTCTAGTACTCGATAGCCCATAGCTCTTAACCCAGTAAGTATTACTTCAACATTAGAGTGATAAACCCCATCTACATCGCCCAAACGAATCTGCCTCCTTATAAAATCTTCTGTCACAACATACTGCTCCATCAATCATAGAAACAATCTCTCGTGTCACCCGCTTCGCTGCATGCCCAAAATTGTGTAACCAACGATTCATATATCACATTCGAGAATGTGTAGCGATAATGAATCTTGTACCTCTTCAAAAAATCCACCATTGGTTCATACAACTCATGACCCTTCGCTTTTCCTATAAAAGCCACCTTGTTATGATCTTTCTTAAATTGAAGAGCCGCCATGTGAGAAATTGTGATTATGAATTATGATACGTGCAACTGGAAGTATGTTTAAATCGAGTGAAGTGGGAATCAGTTATTTTTGGGCGAAGATATGCGAAGAAGGTATTAGTAGAAGTTACCCAATTTATGGTCAAAAATATCAGAACTAAATGTTGACCATATCTTACGTGTAAAATAACTTTAACCAAATTCAAACTTAACACTTCAGCAGAAACTATGGTCAATCTGCTGAAGAAGGTCAATCAGCAGAAACAACTCAAGTGACTTAGTAGACTTAGTATCTTCAGTAAATATCTTGAGTGGTACTGTGACACCCAACTCGCATTAATTGATATGAAGCCTTGACTCCGCCTATAAGATAGTCCCAATGCAGTTTTAACACACATCAATTACCCCAAATTAACTTCAAAAACCCTAATTTCTCTAAAGTTCCACAATCATCAACAATAACCATGTCTACCAAACCAGAAGTCATTGATCCAACCTCCTCCCCATCATCATCATCATCAGCCAGTGATGATTCACGTCCATTATTTCGATATCCTCATCAAGATGAACCTCGACCTTTGAAGTCCCCCTTTCTCCCTTCTTCTGAAGATGATAGTGTAGTGGATCCAAGTGAGTCTTCTAGTGATTCTGATGACTCCTCGGATCATCTAGAGCCAAGTGCTGTGGTGATTGCACTTCATGCTCCAGGAACTGGTACTTCATACCATGGAAGCAGAGGAAAGGGCAAGATGGCAGAGGTGAAGGGAAAAGGGAAAAGGGAAGATGGAGTGATGCTTTATGGTGGAACGAGTAGATGGAACAACTGAAGATTTTTCATATCACAAATCCATCTACCATGCCAAGAGCCAAAGATATAAAACTAGGTTCTTGAGCATCTTCATCGTCGTTTTCATCAATCCATCCTCTCCATTTTCATCTTCAGCTTTAGCTTCTTCGTCGTACTGGTTGAACATCATTCAAGTTGAATGTGTATAGATTGTGATTTCTAGGAACTCTCAGCAGAATTGATGTATCTTCTGGTAGTTTGAAGTCTTTAGATAGCACAAGACATTCATCCTCAGTGAAGAATACTTTGTTCTTGGTGTCACAAATTTGTGAGACAGAGAACAAGTTGAAGTGTTGCGCCTTTACATAGTACACATTCTCAAAATCCGCTTGAGGTGTTTTGATGGTTCCTTTCCCGTGATTCTACCATCACTTCCACCAAAAGTCACATTGCCTCCTCCTTCTATGGGTAAGAAATTATGCATCATTTCTCTGTTTCCTGACATGCTTCTGGAACAACCATTATCAACAATGCCAACTTCTTTATGCTTAAGAGGATGATCCTACAACAACAACAACAAAAATATACAAAATATAAGTACACTATGGAGGCTCAAGTCATCACTGACTTGAGCCTGCCTTGTGAATCATTAGAGTTATGCCATGTAGATGTATAAGATCCACCATTGTTCTTGGGTTTCCATTGAAATTTAGGTCCCTTTTGAGTCCAAGAACAACCTGCTGAGGGCTTCACAGCAGTACCCCTATATCCCTTCCCATCATACATTGAGTCAACACATCCAGGCCAATAACCATTTTGAAAATATGAACTAGTTGGTCTCACATATGGTCTAGCAACAGATCTTCTCCAAGGAAATGGAGAATGTTTATTATTAGTTGCTTGTGGAATAAAAGATGGTATATCATTAACATTTGTCCACAGTGGTCTAGGTTTCTTTTACCAAAGACATGCACCCATTCTTTGCTCATGAAAATTACAATCCTTAATCAAATGAAATTTACTTCCACAAACAAAACATGTCTTCCTTTTAGAAGATTTATTCAAAGTGAAAGATGTTCTATTACATGCAAAAGCATTCAAACCACAAACATTAATAGAATTGTTTTTAACAAACTGAAAAGCGTGCAAAGAATTAAAAGACATGTATTCAGAGGAAACTGTCTTGGAAGTTGATTCCTCAGCAAAGAACTCTAATAGGCTTGTAAGCAGTCTTGGGTGTAGGCTTGGGCAAGGTCTTGGGAAGGTCTGACTTTTCATTTGAATCACACCTGGTAGTAGAAGTAGACCCTTAGTCGGAGGACTTGTCACTGTCACAACAAGAGACAAAGTCGAGATGAAGAATCGGTCCGCAAGTCTCTTGACTTTTTGCCATAAAGATGGTGTGATCCATCAAAGTCAACAGTGATGGAAAGGTCAATGGGCATATGTTCACCTCTAATAGGTCCACGTACAACATGTAAATCACCTTCTTTTACAAAATTTGCTAATCCTGCTGGTGTAGATTTACGTGTGTCATCCTTAGCTTCTATCCCTACATACTTCTTAAAGCCTAAACCTATTGCAGTATTAGGAGTTTGACTAGCATAGATATGACTAGCTAACTTGTTTCCATTCAATAACCATTCTTTATGCCTAGCTATTTCCTCATCTAGTTTCTCTTTTAGCACTTGGTTTTCGTAAACTACATCGCCTTTTTCTTTCTCAGTGCTTTTTAAATCAATTTTAGTACATTCTAGATCACTTTCTAACACCCTTATCTTTTCATCATAGGCCAGTTGATTCTTTTGAAACCAAACTTTTTGTCTTTCTAATGTTTTTAAAGCTTGTTTATAAGCCTCAACTTTGACATAACATTCATTATATTTAGGTTTCAATTCATCATAGGCTTCTTTAAGTTCATTATATCTTTCACTACAACCAAAAACACAATTATGTACCTGAGAGATGCCCATCAAGGAAACTTGATCATGCCTATCCTCTGTAGTACAGCTTGCCAGCAATCCAATATTCTCATAACCAGGACCTTCATCATTCTCATGCTAATGCACCTTCCAAATCGACATGGTCATCCATAGTGACAAGAGTCGTGGAGGGTCCAACCTTTGAAGTTCCAAACTTCCTTTTGAATATGCTGATAGGAAGAATATCTCACCTCATCACCAGCCTTCTCATCCTTGCATTCTCTAGAGAAGTGACCCATCTGACCACAAGTAAAGCACTTGACCTTGCCTCTATTAAATCTTGTTGGATCTCTTTCTTGGAAACCAAACTTTCTCCCAAACTTACTCTCAAACTTCTTGATGTTCATTGAGAGCATAGCCAGTTGCCACTTCAAGTTCATCTCTTCCATGTCAAATGGATCCACCTGTTCAAAGTCCTCAAAGGCTAGTTGCTGTTGAGTATCATAATCAGCAACAAAGGAGTGAATCACATCTTCCAACACGCCACTAGATTTAGGTTGAGAATTTGATGTAGTGGTGGTGTACGATGATGCTGAGTAAGTTGGGCTTGGAGCATAGGTCATCTTATTTGAGGAGGCCCCAACAAATGTTGTGTGACTGGAAGTGGTTGAACGAAAGGAACTTCTGACATCAGGCTCAAGAGATTTAAGTCTGCTGTATAGTTCATCAAAAGTGAGCATATCTAGCCCACCTTTAGCTTTGAGGGCAATGCTTACTTGCAACCAAGATGAAAGTAAAGACCGCAAGAACTTTGAGTTGCAGCCATCATTATCCGGCTTTGCCTTCAAATGATTCAATTAACTCAATATCTTATGGAACTTGTCATACCCCTTGTGGATACCTTCCTCTTCAGAGATTTGGAATTCTTGAAACTGTTGTTTCAAAGATTGATTTCCTCATTCTCATTGACTCCTCATTCCCACCAAACCTAGCCTTGATTGCCAACCATATGTCCTTAGCATCCTGCATGTAGTGAAAGTCATCCAAGTGATCCTTATGTATAGCCTGAAGGAGAATAGTTCTAACTTTATTCTCTCTCTTGACAGCCAATATCTCATCAGCAGATTTGGGAGGAAGGATGGTAACCTTACCATCAGGATATGTGACATGCCTCTTCAAACTGTTCCCATTCTTCACAATTTCCCAGAGATTCCATTCAATGTTGGAGATCCAATTCTGCATCTTCATAGCCCACAAATCATACTCCTCCTTCTTTAGGTATGGGAACTTTGCATTGCTGTTTGAGAGACTGAGTTGTTGCAAAGATGTGTTGTTTTGGTTGTTGGTGACCTCAATGTCATCGTCTGATCCAGGCATGGTGAATGTTGTTTTGGTTGTAAGAGTGTACAGAAAAGATTGTTCTTAGTATCACAGAGACTCTCCCGAGGCTTTGATACCACTTGTTGAACCTTAAGACCTTGATAGATCTTAGAGCACTCGTAGATCGTTAGTAATGCTTATGTAATCACAAACACACTAAAAGACAGTCTCTATTACTTGTATTCAAGCGGAAATTAAACACAAGAACAAACACAAATAACTAAGAACTCTTTGATCCTCTATCGATCTTTTAATAAAACTAAAACTTGTTTTTCAACTCGTACATAATTCATACTATTGTGTTCCTTTTATACACAAGGAACCCTAAACCGTTTCCCAAGAAACGTATAAACATAAAACTAAATAAGATATACATTATCACTTCCTAATAAAGCTCATGCATATCCTAACTAACTATAGAATACGCGGAATATCTATCTCCGCAGAAACCAACTACACGGTTTTATAACTTCGGTAGAATTACTTCTTCAGCAGAATCCTTGCACTTCAGCAGAATCCGTCAGCAGTAATTTCAAAGATAATTCATACTTAGTAGAATTCCCAACATACTATCTTACGATCTCCTTCTTGTATACAATTAAAGAAGTTACTACGAAGGTTTTCCATCTTGTTGAGAACTGATTTCGGAACTTTAAACAATGACAAATTATAAATCGGTGTAGAACCAAGCACTGATTTAAGAAGAGTTAAACGACTACCTATCGAGAGAGTTTTAAGTTTCCAAATGGAGAGTCGTTTCTTGAGCTTATGTATAGTCTCATCCCAGGACTTAACCAAAGATATGTTTCCTCCTACCATGATTCCCAAATAATTAAATGGAGTTTTCAACACCGAACAACCAATTCGCGTGGCCGCTTCAGAAACAGTTGACTCATGCACCCCCAAACCAAGAATGTGAATTTTCTTGAGGTTGATCGACATCCCTGAAAGTAAAGCAAAGCACTTGAGGATATTCAAAATACCTTTTAAATTTTGATTAGACCAATCTCCCATAAAAATCACATTGTCTGCATAAAAAAGGTGGGAAATCGTGAGATCATCATCTATACGTAACCCTAAAAAACACCCACATCAATCGCACAGTTAAGGGAAAGATGTAAAGACTCCATAATCAAAATGAACAAAAACGGGGCAAGAGGATCACCCTGTCTCAATCCCCTATGGAATTGAAACTCCGAGGTAGGACCGCCATTCACCGTAATTGAAGCTTTGCCTAATTAAGACTACCTTGAATCCAAGATCTCCATCAAGTCCCAAAACCAAAAGCGTTAAGGACATCATCTAGGTAATCCCATCTAATCAATCGTAAGCTTTAGCAAAATCCACCTTGAGAAACATAGCATGTTGGTGTTTATGTTTACATCTCGCAAGGATCTCGTTCAAAATAAAAGGACCATCTAGAATTTGACGGTTGGAAAGGAAATTTGTTTGCACATTAGATATAAGATCGGAGATAACAAAAGATAACCGAGTAGCAAGTATTTTGGTAATAACCTTATAAAGACTCCCAATAAGACTAATGGGCCTAAATTCACTGACCGCCTTGGATCTAAAGATTTAGGAATGAGGGTAACAAAAGAAGAATTACAACCTGTTGCAAAGGTCCCATAATCAAAAACCATTTGATCAATACGTAAATCGGGCCGATAACTCCCCAAAATTTGCTTAAAAATCAAAAGTGAATCCGTCCGGACCTTGCGATTTGTTCTCACCACACCCCCAGACGGCTTTACGAATTTCTTCATCTGAAACCGCTGATTCCAAATCAGCGGTCTGATCAATAGATAACCGATTTGGGAATCTAAAATTTATATTGCCCCTTCGTGTACCCGGATCATTAAGTCTCTCTTCAAAGTGATAACGAAATTCCTCTTTAACGCAAGAGGGATCATCCACCCAAACACCATCAATCATAATACCTTTTACAGAAGGGTTAGCACATTTCCTGTTAATGACTCCATGGAAAAACTTAGTGTTCTCATCTCCTTCGATAGCCCAACGAACTTTCGCCTTTTGTACAAAATCAATATTATTCGAAGAGTTTAAGTCATGTAATTGTTTCATAGTTTCCATACGAGAAAGCAAAACATCATCAGTAACACCCCCTTGATCTAAGACTTTATCAATATCACACAGCTTCTTCTTGATATCCTTAATACAACTCGATTGAACACTTTTAAAATCAGCCACCCATTTACGAATCTCCTTCTTTAAACATTGAAGTTTCTTCTTGAATCTAATAATCCCATTACTATCAACAAAATTAAAAGAATCCAGCTAGAATTAACCAATTGATCAAAACCAGGAATCGATAACCAAGAATGATAGAAACGAAATGGAGTAGGCCCAAAATCTGTCAACTTCTCCCTAAGAATAATAGGACGATGATCCGAAAGGTGACGATCTAAACAAACAGCAGATATGTGAGGGAAACTAGTAAAAATACCATCAGACACCAAAAAGCGGTTGAGTTTACTCATTTTGGATGCCGAAGGGTGAGCCCAAGTGAAAGAAAAACCTTCTAACTGAACTTCATTGAGACCAGTATTAGAAATAAAATAGTTGAACAAACGGGCACCTTGAGCATGAAAAGTAGACCCCCATCTCTCCTCTTTACAACGGACTTCGTTAAAATCACCAAGAACAATACAATCCTCTCTCCACCGAGAAATAAGCTTAACGCAATGTAATCCCAAAATTGACGTTTAGCAGCGAATGGTTGAGGAGCATATATGGATATAATGAGGATCTGAATCTTCTTAGGAATCCACATACCATGCAAAGCAACGAAATTATCAGATATAATATGATGGTGTTTCTGGAAAATATTGGAATCCCACACGGACAAAATTCCGCCTGACAATCCTAAAGCTTCAGTCTCAACATGAGCAAACTGATAATTACCCCAAAAGTATTTAATCTTCAAATCAGTAAAAAAAAACTCCTTTTTAGTTTCTTGAAGAGACAAAAAACTAATTTTATGCTTATTAGTTAACTCCCGAATCCAATCTTTTTTTGCCTCGGAACCGAGGCCCTGAATATTTAAAGATAAGCAATTCATTGATTACACTCATGTTCTCCATTAGATCCAATGATCTTCTCCATATCATTAGTATAACTAATCTTTACCAACTATTCATTGATTACACTCATGTTCTCCATTAGATCCCCCATAAAAAGGACAAAGAGCAACTTTGTGGACATATTAGTTACCCATCGACACTTTTGTGTTTGTCAACATCTTCAAGTCTTCAACTTTTCTACTTCTATTTTCAAACTAGAGAGGCTTATATAAATTAGGACAAATGATTAAAGAAAGTATCATACTTGTCACTTTTTTTTTTTTATGGGTAGCAAACAATTTTTTTTGCTTTTGTGGATACTTTTCTTTCAAATTCATCTTTTTTAAGGTAATATGTGACATTTTTGCCCTTCAGAAAAAAAAAATCTATTGGCTAAGAGGGCAAAAATCTCCAAAAATTTCGCAAAATACCCTAAAAAGGATAAATTTGAAAGAAAATTACCCACAAAAGCAAAAAAAAATTGTTCGCTACACACACAAAAAATACTGACAAGTATGATATTTTTTTCAATCATTTGCTTTATAAATTATAATCTTTAAATATGATAATACTAGGGTCTTTTTTTTTTTTTTTTCATGTAACAAAAAGTTATCACACTTGTTGCCCGTTTGCCTGCCATCTTATTGTAATCCGTTATTACGAGACGTATTTAAAGGTATAAATTTATGTGAAAAAAAAAAAAAAAAAAAAAAAAAAAACTTGTTATAAAGATATGAATAATAGCTTTTTCTTAACCGTGTTTTCTAACTTCTTGACAATTCAATTTACGTGGTTTATATTCACTATCATACAAACTCAAACTAGTTAAAAGAAATTTTTTTTCGAAAAAGGTTATTATTGAAGTCCCTTCAAAATTCTATATTGTCTTTTTCAGAAATTTCCTTAAATAGCTTGACCGAAAATATTTTCTTTAATTCTATATTTATATATGATTAGAAAGAGAAATTTTGACATTTCTCGTTAGATATTTTTCAACATGGGTCCACAATATTTTGGTAAAGCTATAAATATGCTAAATACGTAATATTACTTTAGTATTCAATAACACATATAAAAAAAATATAATGATCACCACTTGTCGACTTACATATTTATTATATCACGACTAGGTAGCAATTTAAGAGATATAAATAACATGTTGTTCATCCTATCCCTTACACTATATTATTGATTGTAATATTGTATATTATATATGGTTAGAGAATATTAGTTGTTAAGAGGTTTAGAATAGTTGGTAAAGATTAGTTACACTAATATTGTATTTAATTAGTAACATTAATAGGTGTCTATTTTAGAACTATTTTACTCATAACTTATAAACATCATTTATCTCTGTAAATTACTCCCTCTATCTCATATTAGTTGTCCCGTTTTGATTTTTGCATTTTTGTTTTTAACTTTAACTTTAAATATTTTTGTTTGTATTATATAATAATTAATGAAAATTATATCAAAGAAAATACATTAAAACTCAATCGACTCATATATTTTGTATTAAATATTATATAACACAAAAATATATAGTTAAGATCAAACTTGAAAAAAAAATATATATAAAAATAAAAAAATAAAACTTTAAAAAATCAAATATAACAATTAATATGGGACAAAGGGAGTACTTAGCTTGCTTATGGACTAGATTAACTTTAATACAAAAACAACAAAGAGTGATTAAAGTTTAAATAACTTACATCATAGATATAATATGTGAAAAGAAGGATTATTTGGAAGTCTAAACTTAAGCCTAATTTTGTGTCTAGAGCAAGATGATATTAGCTTGTTGACAATAGACATTATTAATTTAAAGAAAAAATCTAGTAAGAAGTAAATTAAAATAACGTCTAAACATAAGGCTGGAGGTAATGGGTGTGAGACATCACCCTTCACCACCCACCTCACGAGTGAGATCCATTACTTGGAGTGGTTGTCATGCGCCAGCAAGGCTCAAAACGAAAGAGAAAGGTGATGGTCACCTCTTGGCATTTGAAAACGGAAGAGAAAAGTGATGGTCACCTTTTGGCATTTGTGTCAAGTGGGTAAAATTTATTATTGTTTATTTAGTTTGGGATGTGTGCGGATCATGAAAGTATTTTGTAGGGTATGTTTTTATAAAATGTATATTTAAATAAAATATAAAGAGCATTGTTGCAAAACAAGGCCGATTAATCGTCGCCTGAGCGCTATAAGGCCATCAACCATTTCGATTTGTGTAAATCGGTCAAAAAAATTGGTCAACCGTGGTCAATGACGATCAACGTAACACCCCTTGTGATCATAATGACAGCGGAAGACTAATCGGGGTATTACTTGGATGGGGATCACAGTCAATAATCATAGAAAACGACTCGAAAGAGACGTTTTAAGAAAAATAGTTATCATTTATCGAAAACTCATTGTTGTTACAAAATATTCCAAATAGTTTTAAACGTTTCCCCAAAATACTGAGCATGAGTTTGAAATAAATGACATCTTTATGTTTACACCACAAGAAAAGGTCTTGGTATGCCCACTCCGCGCCTTAAACATTATCTTCATTGATTACCTGAGATAACATGCTTAAAAAGGTCAACAAAAATATTGAGTGAAATCCATAGGTTTAACTTAAAGTTGAACACAAGAATATGAACATGATAATTGTAAACTAACAATATCATAAAGAAGATCACAGATTATTATGCGTTAAGCTCATGCAACCAAGACTCAACCTGCATACACGAATTTCGTGTAACGAAGTTTGCCCCAAAGGAAGTAATAGACAATTACCTAATGCAATTCAAATATGGTGCGCCCCGGTTATTTCCTATAACCAAGACGGGGTCGTTACTCCCCATATTACTATTCACGATATCCTGCTCACTCGGTGACTAATGGTTCATGATACTTGGGGACTTATGGCTAAATACTTAGGCAATTCCAATAATCAAGAAGCGAACATTTATGAAAAACCTTGTGTTCTAGTTTAGAGCATGTATCTCTCTCGCAGGGTTTATAAATAAAAGTAAAAGCGAGGCTATGAACTCACCTTGATGAAAATGAACAAGAACAATAAGGTCAAGTACGATGTAGCGGAGGTTCCAAACTGAAACCTAGAAATGAGATGGCAAGTCTCAGAATATGATAAACCTTTGGTTCGCGATCAAAATAACAGAGCATTGAATATACTTATTCAATGGATCATTGAATTCTCCAATTCAATAGGGTGTTGTGCGTGCTTAATGTTTTAAGTTTAATTTGCTCGCTACGTCGACTTAGGTTGATATTTATCAAAGATCCTCACTGTTGTGATCTTGTGAAAATAATGATGTTATCGAGTGTTTTAATTCGTTTATATTTTCATGTACGTTATTACCGAATTACGGTTTTATATAACTATTCTTTTATAACTATATATATAAGCTAAAATGAATTATCGCAAGTAAAAATACTTTTTATACACTTTAAGTGGTCAAAAAACTCATTTTTACGAAGTCGTGATTAATTTATAAGTTTTCTAAACTTTTTTTTGAATTTATACTTTTTACCCTCAAGTTTCAAAATATACAAGTTTAGCCCCTCAACTTTGGAAAATGCCTATACCCGAAAATATTCTATATTCCAAGTTTCCAGTTTTTACATTTTTTGTCCCTGTATAATACTGATTTTATAAAACATTTCAAAAGTCAATTTTTACACTTTTGGCCCTTCTAGTTTTCATGTTTTCATTTTTGGCACAAAACTTTTATTTCCTTTTTAAAACTAGTTTGCCATAATTACAAAACAAACCTTAGACTTTCCATGCATGCATTTCCACTTATAAGCTTAACCTTGAACTTTCAAAAATGTGTAATTTATACCCTATACTTTCCATGCATGCGTAGATCGTACAAAACAACCCTTTAACTTTTTGAAAATTTCATATTTTTAACCCGATCTTTACACATTTCGCAAAATTAATCCGGTTTTATACTTTTTGATTTACAAAACTTATTCTTAGCTTATAAATAGCTTATTAGAAGCTTATTTTTGGTGTGTTGGGTCGGGTAAACTAACGTTGGGCCACAATTTCGCGTACATTGGACCTTAAGGCCCATTTATGGATTCGTTTGGTTTTAGCATTAACGAGGCATGGGGTGGGTTTCTAAGGGTTCATGGGTCGATTAGATGTTGCAAATAAAGGTGATAGTAGCTCGATGGTTTACTAGGGAATTCATACGTGCCATTTATATACGTAAATTGTTAATATAAACGAGAAAATGAAATGAAATAGGTTAACGAGGGACTTACAACACTCGATTGAGTGGTGATGAAAGAGAAATGTAAACGAGACTAGTGAGAGAACCCTTGTTCTCCTTATAATTCTACTCGATCAAGACAACCCTTATGCGCTTCCTCTTCCTTTCTTGCTCGACTTCCACAAGGGACGAATTTTATGTGTTTTGAGAGTGAACTAGTGAGTTAGGAGTGAGGATTTTTGCTGTGGATTTTTTTCTAAGTAATTTTTGATACAAATACACCATATACTCTTGGGCTTGGAAGTGGGAGCTTGTTGAGTTCGAAGTTCAAAGAAAAAAGGGAGGTGGCTTTGGTTCGGTTCGGGTGCAACGAGACCCAAGAAAGAAAGAAAAGAAATGATGTGGGCTTGGCCCGTTTTGAATAAATAAATAAAAAAATTATATATTTATTTATATAACTAGGTTGTATATTAATAATTATAAATAATGCCGGGATATAGGAAATTTCGTTCTAATCACAAGGGTATAAATTTTGAACGCTAGAGTCGCGTTGATCATGCATATGCCAAATGATATGCAAATATGATGAGTGAAAATTTTCATTTTCTTCTAAGTCGTGCTTTATTCATGATTAAGATGTTAATTACAATGAAATTTTTTAGGAGCTTACAATCAACGATGGTCAAACTTCTGTTGAAACCTTCCAACTGAAATACCCAAAACTCGTCATACGTTTGTTTTAATTATTCATAACCATTGTTTATATCTATTAAAAGATGTTTTTCGAAGAAAAATATTGCTAGAAATATATGAAACTTGTCAGAAATACCTAAAACTTATCGGATATATTAAAAACTTGTCGAAATTTCAATCGATTAATCCCGTCTAGACCGATTATAAGCTAAAGAAGGTCGACTGTCCGATCATCGATTCATAATTTTTGCAACCTTGATAGAGAGAATATTGACCATTAAAAAGGTAAAAGATGAAAAGATGTAAAAAAAAGAACGAAAAATAAATGAGGTAAAAGGTAAAGGAAACGGATCCTCACCTCTAGTCTAAGGTTGTGTTTATTTTTTGAAAAAATGGCCAATTGCATATATACTCATTAAAACTTGCATATTTACATATATACCTGAAACATGCTTAACTTGCATTGTACATCATGCATTGAAAACTTGTATTTTGGAGAAATATGCAAGTTTTTAAGTTTTAGTGGGTATATATGCAATTCTCCCTTGAAAAAATGTCTTATTAGCCTCTTGCTTTTACTTAGTCAGAGGCGGTAAGAGCTCATCAGACATTAGTGTTGTTTGTTTTTTTCTTTTGAGTCAGACCCGGTTAGACAAATAACATCTTATTCAATAAGAGGTGAGCAATTATCTTATTGCCTCTTACTCGATAAGAGATTGAAGACTTATGTTAATATAATATATTTGATGGTTAATTAATTATGTTATATTTATGATAAAAATACTTGTTTCATATTTACATAAGTTACTAACTTATCGTATTGCGTTTTTTTAATAAATAAATTGTAGAAACGAGTACTTAAAATTGTACGAACAATTATACAAAAACAAAAAACATCGTTTTGTTCAGATTTAGACTTTTTAATCACTTCTTATCGGTAAGATGTGAGAGCTAGATTCAGACCTAAAACATCTAAATGAAACAATCACATCCTAAGTGTGAACATGTTATCGAAGATATCGAAAATCTTTTGCTATCATTGTCTTCGTGTGTAAACAATTTTTTTCGTCAACCCATGATGTAAGTCTACAATATAATTTATAAAATTTATTTGTACATGACACGTATATTTATTTTTTGGATGAAAGTGTGCCAGCAATAGAAGTCGTTCAAATTGAGTCTAACATGTTATGACAAATATTTTTACGTTCATTATTTTGAGTTTTGACTAGAGGAAAGGGTATGTTTGGGATCAAGTATTTGTGAGCGTTTTTAGGAACTAGCAATAAGTGATTAGCTGTTTAAATATAATGTTTGTTTGACAACAAATAATTAGTGGTGGAACCGCGGAATTGTGTAACCGCTCTCATTTAAAATTATAGCTACAACTACGTTATCAAACACTTTTATTTAACAAACAACTACTGCTAACTGCTACTATTTATTACTGCTTACTATTACTACTTATTACTACTGCTTACTGCTTCTGCAAGTGTTATATTTCGCCAAACATACCCTGAGTAGCCTCACCGACATAAATTAAATAGTATTCAAGGTGGAATAGTAATTAGTTGTCCCTAAAAGTATCTAAAGAGATCATAGTAAAAATCTCACCGCGTAAACATTTTTGGATAGGATAAAAAATAGTTCGAGAACTGTCACAGTACTACCGGTAAGTTGTAAATGAACCGAACTTTCAATGAAAAATTCATGAACTATGCGGTAAATGTTTGTTTATGGGTGTTTATTTATTAAATGAACGAATATGATCAAAACTTTATGTTTGTTTAATTAAATGAACGAACATAAATAAAAATCTCGTTCATTCACTTATGATCGTGAACGTCCGATTATACATACGTTAGTGTTTTTTTATATTCGTTTATTTGTTTATGGTTGTATATCGTATATTGGTATACTCGAGTAAATGAACACACATAAAACACAATTTTATATAATCTTTTTAGTTTGCCTTAATAAGTTCGTTTACGTTCATTCGTTTAATCTCTTAATGAATAAATATAAATAAACACGAACAACCTCATTTCTTAATTAACGAACATGAACAAAAAAATTCGTTCATTTAAATGTTCGTGTCTCGTTAAAAGTAAACGAATGAACATAAAAAGAATTGCATTCGTGTTCATCAGGTTCATTTACAGCCCGAACTACCGGTTAAACCGTGTGCATCATAGCCGAAAAAGCTCGACTTATCTATACTACATATAATGAGTGTATGGTCAAACATTTAAAAATGAAATTTTGAAAGTCAAATGTGAGAGAAATGCATAGTGTAATTAATACTTTTATTAAAACACTCCATTACTTAAAAGTACAATAATTTATTCACATTGTACAATCAACTAAAAGCATATCATAAAAACGACTAATTAAAACACCCCTTATTAAAAAATACAACAAAATTTTCACAATGTACAATTTAAATAGGCTACAATTTAAACAAGCTACAATATAATCCAAAATATAAAATAATTAAACACACTAATTAATGTTATTTTTAAAACACCCTAAAATGAAAAATACATGTTATTATACACATTATACAAATTAATAAAACACACAAAGCTTCATACAAGCTAACAAGTTGATGGTATATATAGTTTTGAAAATCGGACCGGACCAAATGGTTCAACCAGGAACCGGTGTCGCCACCGGTTCGGCTAACCAATAAAAGTCATCTGAAAATGAACCAGAGAGAACCCGTTGAAATCGATACAAACTGGTGGAATTAGGTCTCATCGAGATCTATTTATCCGGTTAATTACCCTGCTATACTATATATAAAAGAAAAACCAAAAAGTAAAAAGTGAAAAGTTGAAACTAAAAAATAAATGTTGAAAATTAATACACATTGAAAACCGGGTTGACCCGGGACGCTTCAAACCCGGTGGATTGACCCGGTTTAATTTGACCCGTTTTCGACCCAACCCATCGGGTTGACTCGGTTTAAATCGACCCGTTTTTCGACCGGAACAGTTCAACCGGTTGAACCACCCTGGTCGAACCGGATTTCAAAACATTATGTTTAATTTCCAAATCTTCAAACTTTATTTTATTTTTCGTTTATAACCCATAAATCGACCCGTTTTTCGACCGGAACGGTTCAACCGGTTGAACCACCCGGGTCGAACCGAATTTCAAAACATTATGTTTAATCCTTAAATCTTCAAACTTTTTATATTTTTCGTTTATAACCCATAAACTTTTTTTTAGCATTAAACGATTTTTCGCTATAAAATCTCGTTACTATGCACGGGTACTCGTCTAATCTAAATAAGGATCGTTCTCCATTTAACCAGATTGTTTTTTTGTGTGTGTGAACATACACCACTGGTTCATACACATACTATTACTTAATCATTTACATTGATATGCGCAAGAATGCTTTCAAAGCACAAGGGGGGCCAAACGCGTTTACAATTCGCCATCATAAAGAAATTTTAATGATTGATTTGGATCATGTAGAATTTTTTTGTTTTTTTAACGGCTAATCACTTGTGAAAAAGACAACTAGCAAGTAGTTAGTCATACCTGGAGGTTTTCAAAATGGGTGTCTTATTCGGATCGTTTTCGTTTTTGCAAAATTAAAATTGTAAGATCGGATCATGATCATAAGATCCTACTATATATATTCTCTCCGTCCATATATTTGTCATTGACTTTTCAAAGTCTTTTTTTTTCAACTTTGACCTTGAATATTTTTATTTGTGTTATATAATACTTGATTCAAAATATATGAATAGAATGGGGGTTTAAATGTATTTTCATTGATATAACTTTCATCAAGTATTATATAACACAAACAAAAATATTTAAGGTCAAAGTTGACAAAGAAAGACTTAAAAAAGTCAAACAGGACAGTCAATATGGGACGGAGGTAGTAATAGTTTTTGTAATATTATTTAAATATACAAATTATTATATATAATAAACACAAAATTATATAAATATTTCATACAATGTTGTCTTAAATTATGAATATGAAATGTTTAACTATATTAACTTGTTTTAAAAATTCTATAAAACATTATGAATAACTTTGTGGTTTTTTAGCTTGCGGTTCGAGAAAAAATAAGATCGGATTGGCTTAGATCATAAGATTCTATGATCAAGATCAGAATCTTATAAGATCATAAGCTTACTAAAATTACTACATATGATCGGCCGGATCATTTTTGCTTTGTAATATTGTAAAATTGTAAGATCCTTAAATAAGGATCAGGATATTAACTACTGTGGTTCATACAACGAGTAATAAGATCGTAGATCCAATCTAACCAAGTCGGTTTTAGATATCTACGACAACGAGATAACCACGAGTATGTCATTTCTTGAAGGCTATGTATTAAAACGAACACGGTTTCTATATCTTCAAATTACCCATGTAGCGGGATACTTTAAAGTTTAATGTTGATAATGTTGATAGCGTTGCTAGAGGTAAGCCGCGTATGAAATCAAGAAACACAAAAAGAAAAGTAGTGCAGATTATCGACCAAAAGGTTTTGAGTTCAAGTCCCATGAGTAACGGTTTCCGAAACATGTAACGTTAAAGTATCGAAATGCTTAAAAACCCGACCCGATTCAATTAACTCAAACCGGCTGACTTTATACAAAGGGTTTTTGACTTTAAACTACAGACTGTTAGAAAGACAGCAACAAGCGTTTTAAATCTCTATGCAGATAGATATTTATCTGTTTGTATACATTGATGAGCACACACAAGACTCTTCTACGACATGACCTCCAAAGCCTCTCGTGTTTGCCCAAGTACGTTAAATACAGTTGCAGCTATATGTGATGGAGTCAGCCCAGCTTCGGCTAATTGGTCTGCAGGCGCTCCGTGGTCAATGTAACGGTCTGGAAGCACTAGCGGTCTCCACTGCACACATCAACATCAAAGTTCATAGCTTTTAGATTCATATTTTGTCGTAAGCAAGAATAGGTGATAATGGTAAGTTTGCGCAACCTTTGACCCCTTTGACCTGTTTCTTTTTAACTACTAGTACAAATTTAACTTGAAATGATGAAAAACTAATACTCTATGAAAGAATAAGTACCTTCAAGTTTCCGTCAAGAAGACCATCTAATGCCATGAAATGAGCAACATGGGAGCCGAACCCTCCAATTGACCCTTCTTCAACAGTGATCAAGACCTCGTGTGTCTTTGCAAGGGCTCGGATAAGAGAATGGTCTAACGGTTTGCAAAAACGAGCATCTGCAACGGTTATGTTTAAACCACGTTCTTGTACTATAGTGGCTGCAGCCATGCAACTCTGAACGGCTGTTCCATACCCTAGAAGTGCTACTCGTTGCCCTTCGAGCATTATTCTACCTTTTCCAACCTATTTTACCAAAATAAAAAAGACGGGTGTTAATATTATAAATACATAATTATTACGACTTGTACTCACAACAATTAGCTTTATTTCATTATAACCACTTTAAAGAGCAAAAACATATCTAAACACCAATCTACAGCCCGTTTAATTACAACTTATTACCCAACTTTGATTATTCAGAACCACATGATTAATGTAGGCGAAACATAAACTTACCTCAAGCGGAACACCTTTGTTACCAGGTGGTAATGGAACCCCAATCCCATTTCCACGAGGGTACCGGAAACAGCTTGGTCTATCATCAATAGCAGCTGCAGTAGCAACCATATGAAAAAGCTCAGCTTCATCAGAAGGAGCCATGACCACCATATTCGGTAAACACGCCATATAAGTAACATCAAATGACCCTGAATGTGTGGGCCCATCTGCCCCAACTAACCCCGCTCGATCCATAGCAAATCTAACAGGTAACTTCTGCAAATCTACATCGTGCACCACTTGATCATACCCCCTTTGCAAAAACGAAGAGTAAATTGCACAAAATGGTTTAAGTCCTTCACAAGCCAATCCTGCAGCAAATGTAACCGCATGTTGTTCTGCAATGCCAACATCAAAACATCGAGTTGGGAAACGACGGAGGAATAGATTCATTCCGGTCCCACCACCCATTGCAGCATGGATCCCGACGATCTTTTTATCTGCTTCAGCCTCTGCAATCAATGCTTCAGCAAAGTACGTTGTGTAAGATTGAGTCGGTGCACTTGACTTGAATTGCTTTCCGGTTGCCGGATCGAACTTGGCCACACCTAAATTGAAACAATAAACCAGTAAGTCGATTTGGACTGGTTCCTATATTAGTCATTGTACGATATAAGATGGCTTTGTGTCCCAAGCTTGTACATTTTTAAGAAAAGAATAATTATTAAAATATACAACATTTTAATGAAGTATTGCCGGTTTTAAGCATCTTTTGGATACAAAATGACTCAAATGAGACACAAGCATCTTTTAATGACTCGGATCTAGCAAAAAAAAGGGCATATGAAAAAGTTAGCTGCCATTTTTTTTTAAATCTAACAATCGACCGAATGTCTGAAATTACTTACCGTGATACTTATCAGCAGCTTTCTCGGCATAAGGGTATCCTCGGCCTTTCTCAGTAATAACATGAATCAAAACCGGACCCGTTGATTTTGTACTCTTAACCTCTTTAAGAATAGCAACAAGATCATCAATACTATGACCATCAACCGGACCAATGTAATACAACCCAAGTTCTTCAAACAATGACGATCCAGAACCACTAATCATACCACGAGCATATTCATCAACTTTAGCCGCAAGTTCATGCATGGGCCCACCAATTTGTTTAGTAACTTCTTTAGCAACTTCACGAAGTTCTCTTAAGGGTCGGTTAGATTGTAATCTACTAAGCGCACTACTTAATGCTCCAACGGGTGGTATAGGACCGTCAAGATTGGCAGTAGGTAAAGACACTTGTTTGTTGTCGTTAAGGATGACTATCATGTCTGAATCTAAGTAACCGGCATTGTTCATGGCTTCGTATGCTTGTCCAGCTGTCATAGCACCGTCACCTATTATAGCAACTACGTCGTTTGTTGCTCCCTTTAAATCCCGTCCCACAGCCATCCCTGAACATTAAATGAGATATATGAGAAAAATAAACATTTTTTTGAGATAGATTGTTGACGGGTGTTTGGATTTGCATTTCGGAATTCATTATCTTATTAATGTGACTTGAAGTTGCGACAATCAGTTTTTTAGCGTTTGATTACTTGATGTTTTTGGATAATCAATTCCATATACGTTGTAGCACAACTTATTATTTTAAGGATATAAAGTAACAACCTGCTTATTTTTAAGTGCTTATTAACTCTAAGAATAGGCACATAACGTCTTATTTGATGGCAAATTACAACTTCAAAAGGTAGAATCGCATTTAAATGCTAATTTTACCACCCGGTTTCTAAAAACTATTTATCTGATTATAATTTTGTAATATCACAAATCACTTTCAAAATGCACATTCAATCAAAACATACTAATAATAAGTTAAGTACCTAATCCTGCAGAAATGGTAGTAGAGCTATGACCCGTGCCAAAACAATCATGTTCACTTTCAGAGCGTTTGGTGAATCCTGCCAACCCATTTGTCTGTCTGATGGTATGCATTTGGTCTCTTCTTCCGGTCAATATTTTATGTGGATAAGACTACAAAACACATTTAGATTCAAGTCAAGTTCAAGGACAATCATTATCATATGCATTACGTAATAATGTAAGATTCTATAATGTGTCACCTGATGACCAACGTCCCAAAGTATCTTATCTTGCGGCGTATTAAATACATAATGAAGCGCAACGGTTAGCTCAACAACACCAAGACTTGAACCCAAAAATGGCACGGTTTTAGAAACATTAAAGATCACATCAGATCGAAGCTCGTCGGCTAGTTGCTTCAGTTCCTACATAGCAGTAAAAAAATAAAATTTAAAATTAACTCATGCCATTTTTAACAAGAAACTTTAACAGAAACTTAATCGAATTGTGGTCAAAATAGTCACGGTGTCATATCCAAAATCAACATAATTACCTAAAGATGACGCTTAAATTTTCTATAAAAATCTAGCAACATATCTAATAAATTAATGTGAGTAATTTTACCTTAAAAATGGACTTAGCATGTAAATAATATATCCTTGACTTCTAGTCAAACCACTCATTGTTTCAAACTCAAAGTTAACATGATCATATAACCATCAAGCTTGTTTTTGAGCAAGTGAAAACATTTATATAACATCAAAAACTCATTGCAACTAACTTACCTTAACACACAAACTTTTTGTATTAATTAGGCATCTTTGACTTTAAGATCAAACTAGTCATTCTTTCAAATCCAAATTTAAACTTGTTTGCATGCAAGTCTAGCAACTTTAGCATAAACTTTGGAGTGTTTGGTTTAGTTTATTCTGGCCTTTGACCTTATTTTGTTCTGCTTTCTTTTTCATAAACCATATTCCTGGCTTATTTTCAGAATTTAAGTCAAGTCATATAAGTCTGAAAACGATGGTAATAAGGCAAACAAAACAAGCTCATAAGCCTGAAAATAAGCTAAAACAAACACCCAAAGGAAAGTATGATTTAGTAACTGACCTTAAACAGCAAAATTTATATTAAAATTTAACAATAAATTAACATAACAACATAAAACATGGGTAAAAAGTAAAAACAATTAAATATGTGTCTTTAACTTTGTAGTCAAACCAATCAATTTCATACTAAGAGCATGGGGTATGGTTCTCGTTGGTTTTCGCCATTGTCTAAGTGGCAGCTCGCCACTTGATATCTTTTCTCGCTGTGACACCACAAGGACTCGCCACTGTGGTTTTCGTCGTTCAAACGAAATGAAAAGGACAAAAACATTTGCTCCTCGCCACTTCATGCCACCATACCAAGGGTCCATATTTTGCTCCTTGCCACTTTGCATTTGTTTTAAAAACACTGGTTATATGTTTTTAAAAAAAATAAAATGAGGGTGGGTGGGGCCCAAGTGAAGGGAAGTGAGTAAGTTGTGATTGGGGGGTATTTTTGTTACATGTTGGATTGATGGGAGTGATGTGGCATATGTACAAGGAAGAGAAGTGGTGTAGTCACCACACCCCTTGCTCTAAAGAAACAACATAAAAGCACACTTTTTTACACAACATTTACATGGGGTAATAAAAATTTACCTTAACAGACAAATTCTTCATATGAATAGGGTAATTAATAGTGTCCAAAAGTGGAGTTGGTGGTCTTTGAGAATGATATTCACCTCTTTCTGACAATGCTGATCTAATCCCATTTGATCTTTTAACAATCTGTTCCACATCAAAATCACATTTTTAATACAGGATTTATATAAAAAATTATGGGTTTTGCTAAAAATCACATTTTTAACAAAACCCATGTTTTATTTAATAAAAATATCTAAAAAAACATGGGTTTTGCTTAAAATCACATTTTTCACAAAACCCATGTTTTTAAAATTTATAAAATCAAATTTTATAAAAAAAAATATGGGTTTCGCTAAAAACTACATTTTTCACAAAACCCATAAATTTTCTTTATAAAAAATCATACAAAAACATGGGTTTTGCTAAAAATCACATTTTTAACAAAACCCATGTTTCAAATTTTATTAAAAAAAATCATGGGTTTTGCTAAAAACTACATTTCTAACAAAACCCATATTTTATTTTATTAAAAATCATACAAAAACATGCAGAAATGAGCAAAAAGAACCTGATTAAAGGGCTTTTGTGACGAATTTAGATCTGTCCCAAATAAGCAATGTTGGATCAAAGGTGGGTTAGATGTTACTGATCGATGATTGATTTGTGTTGGGAATGCAAATGCACAAAGTGCCATGAATTAAAGGTTTGATCTTGATGGTTTAATTGAGTACCAAGAAGATCAAGAAAATGTGTGTTTTTTTTTAAGTGTTTTTGTGTTTGTGTGTGTGTCTTTGAGTGTGTTCTGTGTGTGTGTGAAAGTAGAGAAGTAGTGCAATGTGTTTATGGGGAAAAAGAGATATGTGAGTAAAATGTGATTGGTACACGTCATTGGAAATCACATTGTATGGATAGCAAAAGTTTGATGATAAGTGCATCACCCACTTGTCTACTACTAGTGCTAGTGTAACAATTTGATTTGTTAAGGATCGTGCAATGGTGTAGAATAGTATTGTGATAATTCAAAAATTCGATCTTAGAGCACTAGGTATAGTTGTACGTAGTAGTAGTAATATTTAACACGACATCGGTATGTCAAATCACCGTTACATCATTTTCTTTCTCCCAATAACACATTAATCCTTTAAACACTCTCATTCATAACACACTACTAGCATGTTATTGAGTACCACAAAATACTCATTCACTCACAATCGAGGAAAAAAAAACGTAAATGGTCACTTTTCCCCTTTTGACGTGAGCCATTCGGCTAAGAATCAATTGACTGGACTTTGGCATTTTTGGTGGTGGTTTTGGTGTGCCATTCGTCCCAAAACATTGCATTTGGCATGTTAATTCACACGATACCGACTACTCTTAGACCATCGATGATAAGAATATGAAGATGCGTGCAAAGTCTATGTGGCAAGTTGAAGACGCGTTTTGGCTTATTACGCTCACCCTACGCTCACTCAGACGCGTATTATGGATGTTGTTTGAGAGGACTACCGTTCAGACGACCGAGTTGTGTAATTGTTGTTGTGTGTGTGTTTTTATTAAATAGTTTTAGTAAAATATATTTGTGTTTAAATTTTGTATGTTTTAGTAATGAAGTTGGTTGTGTTATTACACTAAGTTGATTGTAAAGAAAGAAATCAAATATGACGTTAAGATAACAGTAATAAATACGATCTTTAAATCTCCTTATTACACAAGCTTATATCTACATGATACTCTTTGATATCATCTCTAACTTTATCACTTTATGAGATAACTTGTAGAATTTGTGTACAAACAATTAAATTAAAATGTAAATATGAGATAACTATATTACACATGAGTTGTTGTCTAGTAATCAAGAGCAAAAGTGAATATTTGTAAGAAAAGTAATGACTCCTCCTACTCATTTTTCTAAGTGCAAAATTGAATATTTGTAAGAAAAGTAATGAGTCCTCTTACTCATTTTTCTAAGAGCATCCGGTGTTCGGTTCGTCGTGGCTCGTCGTGACATCGGCGTAGCTCGCCGTACTTCATCGTTGAAGGCCTCGCCACCTGCATGGCAAGATTTAAACGTTTACTTTTTGTCAAATGTGAACGTTATGCAATGTTCATAATTTATTTTTATTTATTTTTTTTTTAAACACACACATTTAACACTATAAATACTACACATTTCAATCAAAATCTACACAACATTTCAATCAAAATTTACACTTACATATATAAACATGAGCAAATCATCTTTTTCCGGTGAAAGTGACATTAAAGAGATAGCGAAGCTAGAGATGATTCTTCAAGAGTTTGAGTTCGAGCAATCGTTGCAACAACAACAAGCCGGCCCTTGAAGTCGTTGCTTCATACGATTTATGGATTTGGCATGCATTTTTTTGGGTGACGGGTGCGAATAACGATCTTACCATTTTAAATAATTCTCCGTTAGTCAACGAACAGCTTGATGACATCGCCCCTGAGATTCCGTTTGAAGTATACGGGTGTAAATTTAACCATGGGTATTATCTAGCTGACAGAATTTGCCCGGAGTGGGCATCTTTTGTCAAATCATTTACAGTTGCAAGTAACCTAAAAAAATGCCGTATCCAAAGCGAAACACGAAAGTGCTCGAAAAGATATCGAAAGAGCTTTTGATGTCCTCCAAGGACGTGGGCATATCGTTGCCCAACCGGAGCGTGCATTTACTGTGGGCAAGTTACGGAGAATCATGTACTCGTGCATCATAATGCATAATATAATTTTGAAAGATCAACAATTTGCGAAATCCGACGTTGGCGAAACGTATATTTCTCTGCAACCAAATTTACAACAGACATGGATTTGCCATTGCGCAAAGGCAAAGAAGAAAAGCCAAAGAACTACATGATAAACGCAAACACGCAAAGCTTCTACGATGTCTCATCGAGCATGTTTGGCAACAACATCAATGGGAACAATTTCAACAAAAGAATCCAAATAATTAGTTTCGTTATAATTTGATGTATTTCTTAAGTTGGGTATGTTTTTTTTACCGCATCTTTATTTTACGTTTTGTATGTTTTTTTATTGTGTTGTATTTATTTTTTATTTTTAATGAAATGAATTTAGTTTATTTAAAAATTTGAATAAAAAAATAAAGTTGTAAGTGGTAAAGAAATGAGTAAGTTGAGGTTTGTTGTGAGTGAGGGTTAGTTATAAAGTTTGTTATAGTGATGTGGAGGTTTATTATAGTGATATGGCACAAGACCATGGATCGAATGAGTAAGTTAACCTTGTCATGGCACATTGTGCTCTAATTAACCTCCTCCACTATGTGTATGAATCATTTATTGGTGGGCTTAGAAGTGATCCATTTTATAAGCTAAGAGCATTTACAATTCATCAAGTCTTTAATGTTTGATGCATTTATTGTATTTAATGCAAAAGACATTTAATGTCTAAAGTTTAGAGAAAAGATTTGAGTTTTACCAAGTCTTTGTAAAAAAACTTTTTAAAAAACTTTAGTTGAAAAGGCAAAAACACTTTTAAAAAACTTTTTAAAATAAAAAGCTTTTAATTAATTAACCAATTGTGGATGCTCTAATAAATAACGTACACATGATATAGTAAAATAAGAAAAAAAAAATGAAGTGACACTATAATTAACAAGGGAAATGCTACATACACTTACAATTTACAAAACAAAAACCACACGATGACATGACAATGACGCGGTCGTGGTGAAATTTGGTTTATTAAAAGAAGTGAGAGAAATCACACCAATCAAAAAAGTGACGCATCATCGTGTGGGACTTTTTGTAAATTGATGTGGATGTAGATTTCCCACCAATTAAATACCCATTTATAGTGTAGCAAGTGATTAAGTGCTTGTAAGTACATTGGTATGTTGGTGCTACTTCTACTAAACCTAATAAACACACGTCAAACTTTCGTAGGTTGGAGTGTAATAAGAAAGCTAATGGTGTGGATCTTTCTGTCCCGATGAAAGTGGTTGAAGAGGTAAACTCTAGGTTTGAGAATACCTGTATGGGTATTGGTCAACGACTTGCTTTTTCCTCGTTGTTGATTACTTTGTACCAATGCGTGGCTAAGTTTGGTATACAAAAGGTAATGATGAATGCAAGGGGTTATTCTTTTTAAGTTCAATTCAAGAAAGGTGTTGATGATGTTCTTGAAAACGGTCCTTGGTTGATTAGAAATGTACCTATTATTCTTAAAACATGGACATTAAACACCAACTTACTTAAAGAGGATTTGACCAACATCCCGATGTGGGTTAAATTCCATGATGTTCCTCTTGCTATGTTTTCTGATGATGGCCGTAGTCTCCTTGCCACATTGATAGGCACACCCAAAGGTTAGATGCTTTTACTAGCCAAATGTGCAAGGACTCGTGGGGCCGTAGTAGTTTGCTAGATGCATGATTGAAGTGAAGTCGGATGAGTGCTAGGGACAGCCTTACTGTTGAGATACCGTTACTTGATGGGTCGGGTTCGACTATTGAGAAGATACGGGTTGAATATGAGTGGAAACCACCTTATTGTGATAAATGTAAGATTTTTGGTCATACTCCTATTGAATGCCCTAAAGTTGTTGAACCTCCTGCTCAGCCTACTAAGCGTGTTAATGATGGTTTCAAGACGGTTACTAACAAGAAGAAGGGAAAGTAAGGTGGGTCTACTATTCCGGGTCAAGGAGGGTTTACTAAACCTGTTGTGGGTAAGCAGTTTCAATATCAACCCAAAAAGATTCCTCCTGAACCTAAGAAAGTGGAAGTCACTAAGAAGAATGCTTCTGATGTGGCTAGTTCGAGTGGAACAAAGATCTCTACATCTAACCAGTTTGATGCTCTTAATATGGAATATACGGATGCGTCTGGTACTCCTTCTAATGACGCCAATAAGGATGTGGATTCTGGTCGTACAATGAAAGTTAATGAAGATAAGTCTACTAAGACAGGTACTGCATCACAAGAACCCTTGTGAGTGATTTGAAAGAGATGGAGTCGGGTGTGGCTCCTAAAACTAGTGATTCTTGTAATCCGCCCGCCTCTTCTACTAAGAGAGTTAACCCTTTTTCTAAAGTGGGAGAGATCGTGGTTTCTGATTCTGAAGATGAGGTGATTGCTAACCCATTTGATGAGTCTGCTAATCTATTCGGTGGTGGCCAAGAGTTTGAAGATGAGTTTGATGACTATGACTACGATGACTATGCGAATCAGGTTCATGATCTTGCAGGGAATTTGGATGCCTTTAATGCCATGTATGGCACCAAGCTTCAAAGTCCTAGAAAGTAATTTTTTCGTTATGTCCTATGTTATCATTGAGTAGTGGTGTTTTCTTGTTAGAAAATAAGAAGTATCTTGTTATGTAAGCTTTATGCCTATTTAACGGGCTGAGATATGAGATTTCACTCATATCCATTGTACTTAAACGTTCTTTTGGTTAATATATTTACCAGAGTGCATGATTACTCCCCTTTACCCAAAAAGTACATTGGTATGTTACTACACTCACCAAGTGAGACGCGTCTTGAGCAAGAGAAAATGAAAACTTAGTCGTGCATATGACCGAGTTGTGGAAGATTTGTTGCGTGTATGTTTATTAAATAATTTTTGTAAAGTATATTTGTGTTTAACTGGGTTATGTTTTGATGGTGAAGTTGATTGTAAAAAAAGAAATCTAAGATGGCACTCAAGTTGCAATATTGAATGTGATCTTGAGTGATTTTGATTGTCCCAATTTTTACACATTCCTTGTCATGTCAAACAGAGAAGAATGTTTACTTTCGTATATACTTCAATCACATTGAATGGATGGCAAACATTTTGATGATAATGGTGCATCACCCACTAATATAAGATAATTGTGTTATTTCTTAATTTGTTTTAATAAAAATAGAAATGTTGTTTTTAACTTATGTCATGGTAACATGCATAGCATTTAATTAGTTTAATGGTTATCACCATCAACAACAACAACCATATATAATCACATCAGAGCAAGATATGAAAGAGATAAAATATAGATAAATCAGATAATGATACATAATCACGTCAGAGGAAGATATGAAAGAAATAAAATATAGACAAATTAGATCTTTATTCCTCGATAAACCAAAGAGTAAGACAACTGCTCTAAAAAAAATTCTGTCAAACGTGTTCGAGTGTGAAGAACGTGAAAATGCTCAAATGTGTTATTTTAAAACATCACATGTGAACAAAAAGATATATAAAAATATAACACATGGCAAGATAAACTGTTATATATTAATAATTTTATAACTCGCTTTTATTACGTGAAAATACTTAGTATCTATATTTAATATATAACAACACTGTCGATATACCCACGTTTCTTTCAAATTATCAAAACTACCCATCCATGTGGGTATATATTTTCACTTATACACGACATGGACGTGTATGGCCATAAAGATCTTTGCAATTAAATTTTTGCATGATCCGACAAAAATCCCATCTATACCCGACATGGCTTTTTATTGTTTTTTTATCTGTTTCCAAGCTCATCAGTGTGGATTATACACGACATGAATTTATACTACATGGACAAAATTTTAGGCAGTCTCGGGTATAGAGGATGAAAATACACGAGATGGGGAAAAAGACAAGCTCATGTTGGGTATAGAGGATGAAAATACACGAGATGGATCTAAATAAATGTGTTCAATTATTAAAATGGATCTAAATAAATGTGTTCAACTAAATACGAATCTTAAGTTTCTAGCTTTATCTTATCAAAATGGATCTAAATAAATGTGTTCAATTATTAATTTTTTTTAGTGAAGATAATGTGATATGATCTTCGAGATATACTCCATGTGCTAGCTATCTTTGTGGCTTAAGCATTTTACAATTACAAGATAAGCCCACATGTTATTTGCTTAACTGGTTCAAAAACAAAATTTTGGTAACAGCTTTGAGTTATGAGTACTTTATTTTTTAAGTCAAGTTGATTAGCATGCAAACATATTTTATGAGAAATGTGTTTAGATCCATTTTAATAATTGAACACATTATTATTGAAACATTTATTTAGATCCATTTTGATAAGATAAAGCTAGAAATTAAGATTCGTACTAGTTGAACACATTTATTTAGATCCATTTTAATAATTGAACACATTTATTTATATCCATCTCGTGTATTTTCATCCTCTATACCGAGACATGCCCTAAAATTTTTCCCATGTCGTGTTATAAATTCATGTCGTATAAATCCACACTAGATGAGCTTGGAACAACAATAAAAAAAACCATGTCGTTGTATAGTGGGATTTTGTACCGACATGCTAAAAATTTAATTGCAAAAATCATTTAGACCTACCGTCCCTGTCGTGTATATTGTGAAAATATACCCGACTGGATGGGTAGTTTTGATATTGATAAGACGTGAGTTATGCGACAACACTATATAAATATGGGTACTACAGTAGAAAAAGCTAATTTAGTTAAATGTTGTTGCGTTCATAAATGCACATTAAATAGAATTTATTAAGATGTACACATGTAGAAAAAGTTATTCAAGAAAGTTATGGGTTATAGAAAAGCAATGTTTTAAAAATCGGGTTTCGAATTGATCCGATAAAGTCACCGATTCAACAGTCGGCCGTCAGATCAACTCGATTTTCCGTTTGAGTAAATTGCAGTATTTCAGCTCACCAAACAGATAATACCTATAAAACCTTTACTATTTAATACCAAACATATATAAAACCTAAAAAATTCATTATCAATCATATTACATAAATTATACAATACCAAACATATACCACTCAATGAAAATACAAGTTTTAAACTTAAAAACAAGATTATCACCACGCTCAATCTAAACTTATCATACATAATTTAAAAAATATACTTGAAAGAAAAATATCAAACACAAAACTGACTTTTGTTAAAACAGATTAACTCGCATAAATGAAACTCAAAGGGTCTCAAACTTTGTTTAAGGCTTGTGAGAAACCAATTCATTTGACCCGTTTTCAGACAAAAAATAATTTAACCGTCGAGGTCAAACCAGATTTCAAAACAATGAGAAAAAGTACTATCTTACATTGAATGACTCTTTATTGTAGTAAACATAGCATTAGAGAAGACGGAGCCGTGCTCGGGTAGGCGGGCGGGTAGCTGAACCCGAGCGGCTACACCGTTCCGCCCTGCTCGGGTTCGTGCTACGGGTTGTTTTTGCGAGCTGATTGTTAGCCGGTGAACGTTGGAAAAAATGGACCGTTGCTTAATTCAGCCGTTATCCAACGGCTATTAACCCAAATAAAAAAAAAAAAAAAAAAAAAAAAAAAAAAAAAAAAAACTCCTATTTAAACTAATCTTTCACCTCTATTTTCAAAATAAAAACCCACAACACACAATAATTTTCAAAACACTAAACTATGGATCCAAAGAGAAGTAAAAAAACTTTCACCTCGCGTCAAGGTCGGTTTCAACCATCCCCGAATCAACCAAAACAAACCCGTTAGGATTTAGCCAATTTTATTCTCAACCATCCCGAATCAATTTATGTTCCACAACCCCAATCTCCACAATTTTCCCATATAATAGGTCCTCTTCAATTCAATCCACAACACTACAACATCATGCTAAAGCGAGTTTTCCCCGCTCAAAACCTTAGTGAAGACGTAGAGTACGCACCCAAACACAACCCTACAAATGAAGAAGACGAAGATGAGGAAGTTCAAGAAGTCGATCCTAGTGGAAGAAAAAAGATTCGCGGGAGGATGGCCCCGTGAAGTTGGGACGCCTGCAAAGAGGAGCGTTGGAAAGCATGGGTTCAAATCTCCACTTGTGGTGTTGTCGTTAATGACAAAAGTCCGACGCTTTTGGAAACGGATTCTCGAGCAAACTGAGTTGAAGTTTTTTTGGAGCAGCATGATCACATTCGCGATCCCGCCTATGTTGGAATTAGTTCTACCCAGTAAACGTGAACTTGCGGCCAAACACGGATGGGCTTGCAATTTTTAAATTGTAGTTTCAAGTTATTTTAATTTCAACTTATGTAATGTTTTTTTTTTTTAAGTGTAGTTTCAATTTTTTAAGTTGTAGTTTTTTAAGATATGTAATGTTTTTTTTTTTTTTAATGAAATGGTTGTTTTATTTTAAAATTGTATGTGATTTAATGTATTTAAAAAAAAAAATGGAACGGCGGACTAAGTGCTACCACTCCCACTGTTAGGTAGTGTTAGGGTAGTATTGGGGTAGTTTTGAGTTGGAAGGTTTTTATTGGATAGAAGTGACGTGACACCCTTAGGGTATTAGGGTTCAAAACTTCCACTCCCTCCCCCATTAATGCATATGGAACTAAAGGAGAACAAATGTTGACAAAATGAAATTGACTTCCATTATTGTTTTGTGGATAAACTCTTTACAGATAAACGTTTCATTTATTGTAAGACTATTATTTTATAGAATTACATGGTTCACGAGTTTCTTTAATGTATTATGAGCATTTTCTTGTTGACAAACGTTTAACGAATATAATTTATCAGTCGCACATTTTTTTAACGACGTGTCCTTTTTCAGTCTTGGCCATTTGAACTGAACACAATTATTAAGAACGAGTTATGCAAAAACGCGTCTGTGCCTGCGCGGGCGATTTTGAAATTTAATTTTTATGCTATATGAGTTTTGTTATATGTGTGGTGTTTAAATTGGGGGGAATTTCATATATACCCAAGGAAACTTCAAAAATTACATATTTCCCCAAAATACAAGTTTTCAATGCATGATGTACAATGCTATTAAAGCATGATTTGGGGAAATATGTAATTATTGAAGTTTCCTTGGGGATATATGTAAATGCCCTTTTAAATTGTGTGCAAAAATGTTTATGTAAATGTGAGATATGAAGAAGTTTGTATGTCAGTGCGGCCTGTAGAAACAAATTACTAATTTTCATTCAACTAAGCTTGAAACATGGACTTTTTGTAAAGAAAAACTACAATGCAACTTTTCCTATGATCATTATAAACCGGATATTAAGAAGTTTGTATGAAACATGTACTACATATATATGGGAATTTAGTCGGTAAAAGTTACAGGTTTTGAGTTATGGTTGGTATATATGTATGAGAACTATGAGGTAGATCGCAAACATACTCAGTTCTGGAAATAAATAACTTTTCTTACGACACATCATCTAGAAGCAATCCCGGGTAGAATCGATAACAGCTCTTGACTACATCAGGTTTAATCTGTGAATATGATGTACATTTAGTTGATGTGCAATATGATATATTTAAATAACGTTAGGAGTACTGGTTATCAATGTGACCAGCATTTCTGCAATACGTAACCTGTGAATCTGCTTCAGTGCAACATATATAAGAAAACATTAAGTGACGGCGAGAAAAAAAGCTTGATACTTAAGCGCTTGTGCTATGCTGCTGGTAGCTTAACCTTTGGCTTTTTAATGCATTTTGTAAAAGACAATTAAAAAAAAAAAAAAAAAAAAAAAACCGACAATGAAAAAAAGAAACTGATTAATTGAGCTTCTGGACGCGGTAAAAGAATACAAGTTCTGAATTAAACCGTTTTAACCCGTTAACCAACACACCCATTTTGCAACCTATGCATGAGATGGTTGATCCAGATGAGACTGTAAGTAGAGGTTACCTCCCCAAGAAATTTGAAAGCTTTTATGCGTTGAATGTCGTGGAACTGGTGATAAGCTGAAAGTCCGACGCGGCCAACATTTTCTTTAATGATCCAAATAGTACATTTATGGTTAATTGCTTTCGGGGCGCTTCCATCACAATAAATACCTTAAATCTTCAGATCTGATAGTTCGCATAGTGAAATTTTTTTGTGCTATGACATCTGTCACATTCACCGTCTTTCCAATATAATCTATAGACAAAAGTACCATATATGTAACCATCTTCACAAATGCAAGAATCTACAGTTGAAATGATTAAATCGTAAGTAAAAAACCTGTCAATAACGCATGCCTGCTACGCCTCTTGTACAACTAACCGTTTCTTTGAACCCACACTCACCAAAAAAGGGAATAAGAACTGTAGCCCACACTCACTTTCAGTCGGGTTGGAAACAGGTCCACAACTGTAGCAAACGACGTCGGTTCCGACGCTGTAAAAAAATCAGAGGTCAAAGTGCACTGCAACAATTGTCAAAATGATTGTGCATAAAGCTCAGGTCGGCTAACAATCGAAGAAAGAGAATGCATCCGCCATGGCTGCAACCATCATGGGTTGACCCGCCAAGACGCGGACAGTCTCATATTCTTCGAAGCCATTTGTACTCATCACAGCTAATATCACAACCATTTTAATCGCATTGTTGCCAAAAGACAAACCTGGGCAACGACATTTAAACAAAAAAATGTAGCAATACCGGTCATGGCTGCAGACCTGATTTCAAACAGGTTGCCTTGCCAACACCACGAACCAATAATTCTTACAAAAACCATAACAAAAAATTCAATAACAATTTTTTTCTAATATATGCTATTAACTCAAAATTCATAGAAAATTGGATCTAAAAATGTTTAGACATGAAACGTACCTGTACCAAGACTATTTATATATACAATATCTACAATAGCAATGCCGGACACACCTAATTGTGGTGCAACAAATGATTAGGCTCAGATCTGTATATAGTGGTCAAGTGACTGAAATGTCCGAATTCCGCAACAGCTGCAAATAGACACGGTTGCACGGCATACATATATGCTATGGCAACCGGTCATTGCCTTGCCAAGTTACAATCGAATCTTGAGCGACACATTTAATTTCGCTCAGTTCACAATAATCATCACAGCCTATCCGGAAAACATTATTGGGATTAGTATGCATTCCAAATCCACTATAGCCTGATACGGTTGAAACAATCGACTAACGGGGGGGATTAATACGCCATGGCTGCAACCATAATAAGTTGCCATACCAAGATGCGGATAATCTCATCTTTATCGAATGTACTCAGACTCATCACAACCTACTACAACCTTTATCACCATCAATTGCACCTCATAAACATAAATGTATTTCACTTGGCAGATGAGTCTATATTTTGGCCAAAAAACGGAGAAACATGATACATCCCCCATGGCTGAAACTATAATAAGTTGCCTAGCCAAGGGTTAGACAATCTCAGTTCCAATCAAACAGGCCCAAACTTGCCACAACAACCTCTTACAAACAACGACATCATCATTATCATGTAAGAAACCAAAAGAAAATGGAATCATATTCAAGTCAAGCAAGCCAATAAACCCATTAGTATTATGTATAACTAAGGCTCAGAAGATTAAGGATCGAAAAAGAGGATCAGCCCGCAGCTGCAACCTTACCAGTTACCCCGCCAGGGCGAGCAATCTCAGCTTTAATCGAACTCATTGAGACTCGTCACAACCAATTGTTATACTACTATACATAATACTATAAGACGTTCAAAAACAAAAGCAAGCGTGGCATCAAATAGACAACTGTAATAATGGAGGTCGGATAGATTAGGAATCTAAGAAAGAAAATACATGGGTATTGGCTGCAACCTTAAAAAGGTTGCCTCGCCAACATGTACACAATCCCATGGTTTATCAAAGCCTATCAAATAATCCAAATAGATCGAACCTCTACAGGTGCAACCGGAAAACCAAGTAAGCTACTAATATAATCAAATTGTAACCGAAACAGGAATATACAATTGGTCATACGGTCATCATTATCGATAATTACTTACCCGTGTATGACCCATAATTTGAATGTGTGTTGGAACGACCCGTTATCTTTTGTCCATCCGCATCTACAATAGTATCAGTTTACCTATAAGAGGGCAAGATTGAGGCGGTGATGATGTAATCCGGGGTTTTGATTCTTCGTGAAGTTTCTGGGCAACCGCAAGATTGGTTGTGTTCTTCGTGAAGTTTCTTGGGTTTAAGATTTTTAGGTTTAATAATAAGAGGGCAAGTGTGAGGCGGTGATGTTGTTATCCGGGTTTTGCTTACCCGAAACGACAAAGAAACACTTTTTGTAACGCTCGAAACGACAAAAAAATGGTGTAAGCACTGTAGCTTCCACTCACAATTTACCGGGTTGGAAACGGGTCGATACTGTAGCAAACGACGTCGTTTCCGACGCCGATTAAAAAAATTTATAATTATAATTATTTTACCCAAAAAAATTATTTTATAGAATTACATGGTTCACGAGTTTTTTGTTTATCTATTAGGTCGGATGTCATAGTTATCATTCGTCAGCTTCACATTAGTATTCATCCTTTTTTAAATCAAGAGTTAATTGCATTTTTAGTTTATGTGGTTTGGTCAAATTACAAGTTTGGTCTTTAAAATTTTGAAAGTGCAATGATAGTCTTTATTTTGAAGTTTTTATTGCATTTTTGATCCTTGAATAAAGTTAAATGACTAAAATAACCATTGTCTTCTTCATAAAAAGACAAGGGTAATTTGGTCATTTCACACCGATAAGGACAAAAAATGCAACGCAAACTTTAAAATAAGGACTATCGCCGCACTTTCAAAGTTTTAGGAACCAAACCTGCAATATAAACAAACCACAAAGACCAAAAATGCAACTAACTCTTAAATCAATCATCAAATATTTTTAATGGTAACCATCCAAACAAAAAAATATAGACATATACCTACTTAAACAGTAGGGTAAATAATAGAGAAATGATACATCCACTCAAATTTTACACAAAAAAAATCATACAAATAATGTGGCTATGTGTGATTGGGCTAATCAAAATGAAGAAAGAGAATTTGTACCAAAAGCCACCAATCATACATAGCCACATCATTGTGTGAATTTTTTTATGTAAAATTTGAGTGAATGTAGCATTCCTCTAAATAATAATATAAATCGTTAACTTTTGGTCAACTTAGACTATTGATCTATGCTAAACCGTCAAGCTATCTCACACAAGCTAGCCACTTGTGAATGGCTAACCGTAAGAAGCTTAAAACTGCTTAAAACACAAATACAATGAAGTCCTGGAGAATAGAATGAATTCCCGGGTCGTTAAGTCCCACGGAGACTCAATGGTGTGCAAACACTAATTCAGATGATAGAATGATCACTAAGGATAGTGATCAGTAAGGATTTGGAGTGATTATTACACTACTGAGTGATTATTACACTAAGGATACGTTTAAAAACTACGTATACGTACTAAATAAAAAGTGAGATCTAAAAAATAAAAGACCTAAAAATATGAAAATGACATTTTTGGAATCCTAAAAATAAAATAAAATTATTAGAAAAAGAAAATTATTTTATAACTATTTAATTAATTATTATTAATTAAAAACTATTTTAAACTATTTAAAAATAACCAAAAATAAAAGAAAATATGAAATAAGGCTAGAAAAATAAGATTATGATTCAGAAAAATCTAAAATATTATAAAACTAATTTTAAAATTAAAAATATATTTTTCACACTTTTATCTAATTATACTAATAATTATTATTTTTAAAATACACTTAAATACTAGAAAATATCAAATAAACCTGGAAAAATGAAATTTCAACTTGGAAAAATCTAAAATATGATAAGACTAATTCTAAAACTGAAAAGATATTTTTTATGCTTTTTAATTATTTATTACTAATTATTTAATACTATTAACTATTAAAAATCTATAAATAAAAAAAAAAGATAGAGAAAAAATATGAAACTTTTTCTAAAAATAACTTAAGGTGACAGAAAACTAAGAAAAATATAAAAACAAGATTTGCTTATTAATAAGATGAAAAGAAAAATCAAAAAGCTAAAACCTATTAAATAAACACTATCACTGTTTTAAAAATGAAGTTTTTCTGGATTTTCTTTTTGAAAATTGTTTAACTACTTAAAATATGAAACTTTAATGAACACAAGGATTTTACAAATCAAAAATAAGCTATTTGAGTGGCTTATAAGCCAACAGTGAGCTTAATGAGCTTATCTTGGTGAATTTAAGCTCAAACAAAGTTATAAACTGGAAACAAAGATGAAATAAGCTATAAACAAGCTAAAGCTACTCAAATGAAGCTAAAAGACAAAGATAAGCACACTGAAAAGCTCTAATAAGCTAACAAGCACAACTACTAAACTTACAAACCAAACAGACTTGTGGACTTTTTGTAGGACAATTTAAGCTAAGTAAATAAGCTCAAAAGTTCAAATCAAAGACTGAGTCAACCAGATTAGCTGGTAGACTATCCAAAAAGCCAAAGCTCACACACTGAGGGCAACTAGAGAGTTTATGGTGAGCTTGTGAAAAAGGCCATAAACATGATACTCAGTGTATTCCTGATTAACTCAGTATGTACTGATGGAATGGGACAAAGTTTAAGCTGATAGCAGCCCTAGCAAATAAGCTATAAAATATAAAATTAAGCTTGGGATCTCAAGATGGCTAGGTTAGCTACCCAAAGAACCAAAAATCACAAGATTTGAGCAACTAATAAGCTCTATGTGAGCTTATCAAGTTGCTCCATCCAACTGTGCACAGGGCACCATTTTCAGACAAGTACTCAAAATAAGCTAGAAAATAAGCACTTAAAAAGCTGATTCAAAAAGAACTAGTAATTTTCTAATTAAGTTTAGCAACTAAACTATAATACCCCAAAAGATTTTAAGCTAAATCTTACTATTAAACTCACACTAAAAATATCTTTTTAATCAAAAACGACCAAATGCAAATTTTGACTTTTTATAAAAACTAGTAGAGTTGACTAAAATGAACTTTGATCTGATTCTATGCACTGATTGTGTTGTTATAAGGTAAACTAAGACTGTCTTGAGCAAATTTAACAACTTATAAACACCAAATCATGATCATAGATCATAAAAATCCAACAGTGGACACACAAGTTTTGATCAAAAGGAATTTTGACTTTTCACCAAATGACCACTGGTTTTCTTGCTTTGTTTGAGATATTATTGACCAATGAGACACAGAACCACAATAAACAATCAACACAAACAAGTCTTGTTACAGTTTAAACAAGCAAATCCAAACACCCTTTATATGACTGTTTTGATGATTTTTCAAATCAAATCACAAATTTAAACCATGAAACTGATTTCAAACTTTGTAATATCATGTAATGAGACTAAATGAACATTAAACAACAACAATAACAACATACAACAAAGAGATTACACTTATGCTATTAAAACTGTCAAAGTGAGATTTTTATAAACTACAAATCTAAAAGAACAACCAACTGATATTAATGATTAATTTCACTTAACTATAACTAATGATCACTAAGAAACATAAATTCAAGCTAATGAACAACTACAACAGTGAAATGCAAAAATGAACAAAAAGGCTTACAAAAGCTTCCAAGCTCAAAACTGAGAACAAGGACCAATTAACACCCCTATTAGCTTACCACTAAGCTTCTAACCCAAGGCCATCCAAAATTCACCCTGCTCCAGCTGTGAACTTCATTTTCATGGGATTTTTTATTTTTCAACTATTTATTTGGTATTTTTGTGATTTTCTTGTTTTTGATTCTAAACTGGTTTTAATGTTTCTAAAAGCTTGAAGAAGCTTTCTAGGAGCTTATGTGATCTATTTCAGTCCATACAAACAACTAAAAACAATATTTGAAGCATATGAGATTTTTTAAGGAAAAATTGCATAAACTGAATTGGACTTTAAAACTTGAAATTGCTTATTAAGAGAGATTCACAATACACTGAAAAACTTAAACACAATGCTTGAAAGCTTTAAAATACACTGAAAATTGAAAAGTACTTAAAACGACATAAGAAAACTAATTTTACACTAGATAGATTGATACAATGCATCTCTCCACTCCTTTATAGACTTTTTGAACTCTGATGACATCTCTGATTGTTTCCCATCAATTTCCAGCCATTGGATCTCTCTAATTCATCATATCCGTCCAAGTGGATTTTGGCGCCAAAAGTCACATAGCAGGTTTGAACAATAAATGGAGTTGGTTGAGTCAATTAAAGATTTTTGGTGTTAGTGGAGGTGGAGGGGACAAGGTAAGGGGGGGAAGATGGAGTAAATCAAGGAAACAGCTCTGGTTTTGGTTTGGCGCGTTTCTCTGAGAAAGATGAACAGTAGCCCGGTTTTGACTTATTTGACTGAGTGGTATTAATAATGGGGGGGTCACAATTGGTAATGACAGGGGGTCAAGTGGTATATGGCAGGGTTTTTTTTGGTTGGATGGGGTTCTAAATACAAAAAGGGTCCAATTGGTATTAATAAAGCATAAGGACCATTTTTGTAATTCTGCAAACTTGAGGGACCAAAATTGAACTTTTTCCAAATATATCACAAGGACCAAACTTGACAAACTTTGATAGTACAAGGATAACTTTTGCATAAAATTCCATTTTAAAATATCCAGGGACTATTTTTGCAATTTTTCAAAGCTTAGGGACCTTTTCTGCCATTTGACCAAAGAATCATTCAAGGACCAATTTTAACAACTTAGAATATTTCATGGACCTTGAATGATAAAATTCCACATTTTTGAATTCCAGGGACTAGATTTGACAACTTTTTGAAACTTGGGGGACTAAAACTGCCAATTTTGCAAACTTAAATCATTTTTCATCTGATTTTGATATTTTTGCATTTAAAACACTGATTTGTGATATTTTCATCATTTTGATGCATTTTTGAGTGTTTTCAGATGATTTTGCAGTTTAGATTGTACAAAAATGATGAGTATTTAGACACTCATCAATCCCCCACACTGAGATATTGCTAGTCCCTAGCAATGATTTGAACTTTAATGGATTTTAAAAACTCTTTACCAAAAGCCATCACTTCTGGAGTAGCCAATTGTTTTGATTCAAGTAAGAACCTTGGTACAATGATAACCAAATGATTTTGAGCAAATCATAAGCTGTAAACGGATTTGATTTGTCTTTACCAGAAGCCGTTTGCTCTGGACTAGCCAACTCTTAGATAAATTATCAGAATTATCTTTGGTGAGTCGATTACCAATTATGGATTTTCCACTGCCTTTACCACAAACCATAAACTTGCGGGCTAGCCAACTCTTCACTTTTTAGGATATGGTGAGCTGAATACCATACAATTTTGGGCAAATTGCAAGCCGTCAACGGATTTGAGAAATCTTTACCAAGAGCCGTTTGCTCCTGGATTAGCCAATCCTTCTGTTTATTAGACATGGCGGACTGATAACCATAAGATGAGTAAGTGAAAAACACTTACTCCAAAAAAAAAATTTTGGCCAAAAACGGGGGAATTGGGTGGATAATACATGATAAATTCGTGAGAATTCCCCCCCACACTTAGAAATGAATATTGCCCTCAATATTCAAAGTACCGGCGGTTATGCCGAAACAAAGAACGTAAAAGGGAAATATTACGGCCATTATTTAGAAAGAGATTTTTTTTTTTTTTTTTTTTTTTTTTTTTTTTTAAAAGATTTTATATACAACAGTGTGGGGCAACTCCCCCACACTAGGGTGGTAGAACAGAGAAAGAAGACAGAAATATGGGTGAAAACCCATATGGTGTGTGCTAATGTTTTTGATTCCCGAGTCATTAGCTTGACTCGATCCCCGCATTCATTGGTTCATGGGGAAAGTTTGTAGATCCGGGACAACCACAGGGGGAATGTCCTCTCCAAAATAATGCTTCACTCGATGACCATTCACTTTAAAATTAGGACCATCGGGTTGAGATAACTCAATGGTACCATAAGGATAAACCTTAGCGATAGTAAATGGACCAGACCAACGGGACTTGAGCTTTCCCGAGAAAATCTTCAATCTTGAATTGAAAAGAAGGACTCGATCACCAACGTTGAAAACGCGGTTCTTGATTTTAGAGTCATGAATCTTCTTTGTCTTTTGCTTGTAGATCAAAGAGTTTTCGTATGCTTGATCACGAAGTTCATTTAATTCATTCATTTGAACTTTTCTGTGATCACCAGCTGTCTGAATATCGAAATTGGCATGTTTTAAGGCCCAGTATGCCTTGTGCTCTAACTCAATCGGAAGATGACATGCCTTTCCGTACACAAGCTTGTATGGAGTACACCCGATGGGTGTTTTGTAAGCTGTACGGAAGGCCCAGAGTGCGTCATCCAGTTTATCCGACCAGGATGCACGATTTTCTCCTACTGACCTCTCCAGAATTCTTTTAATACCACGGTTGGAAACTTCCACCTAGCCCACTTGTTTGGGGGTGGTATGCAGTAGAGAGACGGTGGGTAACACCATACTTTTGCATGACACGATCAAATTGATCGTTGCAGAAATGTGTACCACGATCACTGATTATCGCTCTCGGAGTTCCAAACCTGGCAAAAAGAGATTTTAAAAATTTCACAACTGCCCGGGCATCATTGGTAGGTAAAGCTTTTGCTTCAACCCATTTTGACAAATAGTCAACAACCACGAGTATGTACTTGTTTCCACGAGAAGATGGAAATGGCCCCATAAAGTCAATACCCCAAATGTCAAATATCTCACAAACTTGAATGGCATTTTGTGGCATTTCATTTCTTTGAGATATATTTCCGTGACGTTGACAAGCGTCACAGGCTTTGACAAATTCGTGGGCATCTTTATAGATTGTGGGCCAATAAAACCCGGAATCAAACACCTTTTTGGCGGTGTAGTTTGGACTATGATGGCCCCCTGTGGGTCCAGCATGGCAAGCTGTGAGAATGTCAATAGCTTCCTGCCATAAACACATCCGGATGACTTGATCCGCACAAATTTTGAACAAGAAGGGGTCGTCCCAGAAGTAATGTTTAACATCTTTGAAGAATTTGTTCTTCTGTTGGGTCGACATCCCTTTCACAATGAAGTTACCCGCATGGTAATTTGCGAAGTCAGCAAACCATGGGGTAGAGGAGTTTCCACGAAAAGAAACCACATGAGCGTCCGAGAGGAAATGTTTCATTTATTTCATTTTTCTCGAAAACATCTTGGTGAGGGTTTTCTAATCTGGACAGATGATCAGCATCTAGATTCTCAGCTCCTTTTTTATCACGTATGATGATATCAAATTCCTGCAGGAGGAGAATCCAACGGAGCAATCTCGGCTTTGCATCTTGTTTTGCAAAGAGAGATTTGAGAGCCGAGTGATCCGTATACACCACGCATTTGGTCAAGATTAAGTACGGCCGAAACTTCTCAAATGCATACACCACGGCTAATAGCTCTTTTTCTGTGGTGGTGTAATGAGTTTGAGCTTCAGTCATAGTTTTTATTGCGTAGTGGATAGGTGAAAATGCTTGTTTCTACGTTGCCCTAAGACTGCACCGATAGCAAAATCACTTGCATCGCACATGAGCTCAAAGGGTAAATCCCAGTCGGGAGCAACGAGAATGGGTGCTTCAGTAAGCTTTTTCTTCAATGTTTCAAAAGCTTCTATGCACTCGGGTGAGAAGATAAAAGGAGCATCCTTTTCAAGAAGATGAGTCATAGGCCGGGCGATTTTAGAAAAATCTTGTATGAATCTTCGATAGAAACCGGCATGACCTAAAAAACTCCTAATACCCTTGACGGTAGTAGGATGAGGTAGTTTAGCAATAACATCCACTTTTGCTCTATCTACCTCAATCCCGTTCTTGGAAATCTTATGGCCAAGGACTATGCCTTCTTTGACCATAAAGTGACTCTTCTCCCAATTTAGACACAGATTGGTGTCTTCGCACCTTTGAAGCATTTTATCTAAATGGGAGAGACATGTTTGAAAAGAATCCCCAATGACCGAGAAGTCATCCATAAACACCTCCCTTGTTTCCCCGATCATGTCGTGGAAAATGGCCATCATACATCGTTGGAACGTGCCAGGAGCATTGCATAAGCCAAAAGGCATACGTTTGTAGGCAAAAGTTCCGTATGGGCAGGTGAATGTGGTCTTCTCTTGATCCTGTGGATCAATAGGGATCTGAAAATAACCCGAGAAACCATCAAGGAAGCAATAGTATTCATTCCCTGCTAATCTCTCAAGCATTTGGTCCATGAAGGGTAGAGGAAAATGGTCTTTACGGGTAGCGTCATTCAACTTACGATAGTCAATGCAAACACGCCATCCCGTAACCAATCGAGTTGGAATTAACTCGTTATCTTCATTTGTGACAACAGTTATGCCACCCTTTTTCGGAACACAATGAATTGGGCTGACCCAAGGACTATCTGAGATCGGGTAAATCAATCCTGCATCAAGAAGTTTGATAACCTCTTGTTTGATAACATCATGGATTTTTGGATTCACTCGTCTCTGATGTTGAACTGCTGGTTTGAAATCATCCTCCATCAAGATTTTGTGAGTACAGAACTCAGGGTTGATACCCTTAATGTCGGAGAGTTTCCAAGCAATTGCTTGCTTGTGTGACTTCAAGATTTTTATGAGAGCAGCTTTTTCATCTTTACTCAAATCTCGGGCAATAATGACTGGCAATTTATCATCACCCTCAAGAAATGCATACTCGAGATGAGGAGGTAAGTCCTTAAGCTCAACCTCAGGAAATTCTTCAGTTTTCTCAACTGACTTGACTTCCTTGTTATGAAGCTTGACGGGAGGGAGAGGAGGAGAAGTGTCATGATTTAACAATTTCTCAAGAAGAATATCTCCCTCCAGATTAATCTCATCTGGGATTGAATCACTAGAGGGAGGGGTTGATGATGGATCATCATTAAGCAACTTCTCAATAAGAAGTATGTCCCCCTCAATGTCAATTGGAGCATGATCAATTTCCCACGGAACAGAATCACTAGCCAAGTATGCTTCAATCTCTTCCAAGATGAAGTCTCTTCCCTCAAAAGGAGTGATAGAAGGGGTAGAATTGGCTATGATAGGTTGAGAAGATGTGGTGGGATCCCCACTCACAAAATTATGAGAATAACCAAGAACTTCTTGAGAGTACTCTTCAGAAGCAATATCAATGATATCTATTCGGTTAACCGATTCAGAATCATAGTTTGCGGAGTACCTCGAGGTTTGATCAAGGTTAAAGGTGACAGCTTCATTACCAACACGTAATGTGATTTCCTGCTCAAATACATCAATGAGAGCACGCCCGTTCTCAGAATCCTCGACCAACAATGAGAGGAACCCGATGATCGGCATCAAAATCAACAACCACGAAGTCAGCTGGGAAATGGAACTTTCCTACTTTCACAAATACGTCCTCGGCAATGCCAAGAGGACGGGATATGGAACGATCTGCAAGCTCGAGAGTCATGCATGTAGGAGTCAGTTCCGGAAGAGAGAGTTTCTTCCACACTGAATAAGGCATCAGGTTGATGCTTGCACCAAGATCTGCTAGGGCAAAGCATTCAACCATTCCTGGAAATACACAAGGTAAGAGAAATTTTCCAGGATCTCCAAGTTTCTCAGGAAGCTTCTTCAGGATAACTGCTGAACAGTTCTCGTTAAGAGGAGTTTTTGCCATTTCAAACAGCTTTTCCTTATTGCTTAACATGTGTTTGAAGGTTGATGCAAACTTGGGCATCAGCATGATAGCATCCGCAAAGCTTATGTCAAAATGTAACTCTTGGAAAATTTGAAAAAATTTATCCATTTGATGACTGGCTTTCTCGCGGAGCTTTTGCTCATTCAAACGTGATGGGTAAGGAATAGAAGATTTGGATTTCTGGTTTTCAACGGGAACTACTGGAGGTTCAAAAACAACTCCTGGATTTGACTTGGGTTTCTGGACAACTTGAGGTTGGACTACCGAAGGTAGGACGTGTGCGGTACTTCGTGGGCTTGAATAATGCACCTTGTCCGTTGTATCCTTGGTAACTTGACTCATTTCTCCTAGTGGAGGAGGCATTGGAGTCGTAGGTCCATTGTGTGTCCTAGGTTCACTTTCCACTACCTTTGGGAGAGAAGAGGAGGTAGTAGGAACAGCAGGTCCAGTATATGAAACACCACTTCTGGTTGTGATCGCCTTTGCATCGCCCCTCGGGTTAGCGATCGTGTTGCTCGGAAGTTTTCCTGAGCCCGAGGGTTGATCATTTAAAGACTTCTTAAGATCAGCAATCACTGACTGGACCCAACAACCTGTTCATTTCATCTTGGGATTTTGAATTGCTTCAACAAACTCATGGATGCGGAAACACTGCGCAACCCAACTCTTGTAACGATCCCATGCCTCTCCCAATGATTCATCAAATCTCGAGAAAATTTCATATCTCATCTTAAGACTGTGGTTCGAGATGGAGGATAGAATTCGTTAACGAACTTGGTGACTAGATCCTCCCATGTCTCAATAGAACGAGGGGGTTGTTTTTCAAGCCAATTCCGGGCTTGTCCCTCTAGAGAAAATGGGAACAGAAGAAGCTTGATAGCTTCATGTGGGACATCTTTGTACTTGATGGTAGATGCAATCTTGTTAAACCATCGAATGGGTGCATGAGGATCATCCCGCTCAAAACCATAGAATTGGCTTTGGGTTACCAGATTAAGCAACCCGGTTTTGAGCTCAAAGGTGTCAGCCACAATGGCTGGAACAACAATGGCATCTCCGTAACCCTCGATGGGTGCTTGGAGAAGCTCGTTCATGGTTTGTCTTCGCCATTACGACAGGTGGTGGTTGTGGTAGACGTTCCTCAGTCACGGCTGAAGGAGCTGAACGTCCTCTACGTCTACGAGGAATCTTTCCAAGTTCTGAAAGTGGACTTGTAGAACTGGAAGAACGAGTACGCATGCACAAAAAATCAATTTTCAAAACAAATGCGAGGCAAAACGACAAGTGAACTTAACCAATAATCACAAATGAAATGGCTTCTTTGAAAAAGGTACACCAAATCACAAGGACACAAAGGCAAGTTTAAATCTGTTGTTCGGGAACTTATTATGGTCCACCCCCCAGTTAGGTAGGTGTGCCTGATTTGCGGTGGTGGTTGATTTATGTATATATTAAGTACCACTAAAAAGACGTAGGTATAGATTTGTGCTGATGGGTTAAAAAACTTTTGGACACTATTTTTGGATCGTCTCGTTTATCCAAATCGTATCTCTTTAAGAATCACCTCAAAGAAAATACAAGATAGAAAACGTTCCGATTGTTTTGTTGTTTTATATATTTTTTTGGTGTTTGTTAACACTTTAGGAAAAGTGCTAATGAACTTTTTGATTTTATTATAACTTTACAAAAAACTTTTTACAAATGGTGGGATATGTGCAAGAATGGGTCTGAAAATGGTTAACACACGCTAAAGCCTCCCCGGCAGCGGCGCCAAAATTTGATCTATACTAAACCGTCAAGCTATCTCACACAAGCTAGCCACTTGTGAATGGCTAACCGTAAGAAGCTTAAAACTGCTTAAAACACAAATACAATGAAGTCCTGGAGAATAGAATGAATTCCCGGGTCGTTAAGTCCCACGGAGACTCAATGGTGTGCAAACACTAATTCAGATGATAGAATGATCACTAAGGATAGTGATCAGTAAGGATTTGGAGTGATTATTACACTACTGATTGATTGGAATGATATTGGGAACAGAATTGGAAAACACAACAATCAGATAAAAGAAACGTAAAACGTACGTTTAAAAACTACGTATACGTACTAAATAAAAAGTGAGATCTAAAAAATAAAAGACCTAAAAATATGAAAATGACATTTTTGGAATCCTAAAAATAAAATAAAATTATTAGAAAAAGAAAATTATTTTATAACTATTTAATTAATTATTATTAATTAAAAACTATTTTAAACTATTTAAAAATAACCTAAAATAAAAGAAAATATGAAATAAGGCTAGAAAAATAAGATTATGATTCAGAAAAATCTAAAATATTATAAAACTTATTTTAAAATTAAAAATATATTTTTCACACTTTTATCTAATTATTACTAATTAATTATTATTTAAAATACAATTAAATACTAGAAAATATCAAATAAACCTGGAAAAATGAAATTTCAACTTGGAAAAATCTAAAATATGATAAGACTAATTCTAAAACTGAAAAGATATTTTTTATGCTTTTTAATTATTTATTACTAATTATTTAAGACTTTTAACTATTAAAAATTCTAATAAATACTAAAAAGATAGAGAAAAATATGAAACTTTTTCTAAAAATAACTTAAGGTGACAGAAAACTAAGAAAAATATAAAAACAAGATTTTCTTATTAATAAGATGAAAAGAAAAATCAAAAAGCTAAAACCTATTAAATAAACACTATCACTGTTTTAAAAATGAAGTTTTTCTGGATTTTCTTTTTGAAAATTGTTTAACTACTTAAAATATGAAACTTTAATGAACACAAAGATTTTACAAATAAAAAATAAGCTATTTGAGTGGCTTATAAGCCAACAGTGAGCTTAATGAGCTTATCTTGGTGAATTTAAGCTCAAACAAAGTTATAAACTGGAAACAAAGATGAAATAAGCTATAAACAAGCTAAAGCTACTCAAATGAAGCTAAAAGACAAAGATAAGCACACTGAAAAGCTCTAATAAGCTAACAAGCACAAATACTAAACTTACAAACCAAACAGACTTTGGACTTTTGTAGACAATTTAAGCTAAGTAAATAAGCTCAAAAGTTCAAATCAAAGACTGAGTCAACCAGATTAGCTGGTAGACTATCCAAAAAGCCAAAGCTCACACACTGAGGGCAACTAGAGAGCTTATGGTGAGCTTGTGAAAAAGGCCATAAACACTGATTACTCAGTGTATACTGATTAACTCAGTATGTACTGATGGAATGGGACAAAGTTTAAGCTGATAGCAGCCCTAGAAAATAAGCTACAAAATATAAAATTAAGCTTGGGATCTCAAGATGGCTAGGTTAGCTACCCAAAGAACCAAAAATCACAAGATTTGAGCAACTAATAAGCTCTATGTGAGCTTATCAAGTTGCTCCATCCAACTGTGCACAGGGCACCATTTTCAGACAAGTACTCAAAATAAGCTAGAAAATAAGCACTTAAAAAGCTGATTCAAAAAGAACTAGTAATTTTCTAATTAAGTTTAGCAACTAAACTATAATACCCCAAAAGATTTTAAGCTAAATCTTACTATTAAACTCACACTAAAAATATATTTTTAATCAAAAAACGACCCAAATGCAAATTTTGACTTTTATAAAAAACTAGTAGAGTTGACAAAATGAACTTTGATGATTCTATGCAACTGATTGTGTTGTTATAAGGTAAACTAAGACTGTCTTGAGCAAATTTAACAACTTATAAACACCAAATCATGATCATAGATCATAACAATCCAACAGTGGACACACAAGTTTTGGATCAAAGGAATTTGACTTTTCACCAAATGACCACTGGTTTTCTTGCTTTGTTTGAGATATTATTGACCAATGAGACACAGAACCACAATAAACAATCAACACAAACAAGTCTTGTTACAGTTAAAACAAGCAAATCCAAACACCCTTTATATGACTGTTTTGATGATTTTTCAAATCAAATCACAAATTTAAACCATGAAACTGATTTCAAACTTTGTAATATCATGTAATGAGACTAAATGAACATTAAACAACAATAATAACAACATACAACAAAGAGATTAAACTTATGCTATTAAAAACTTCAAAGTGAGATTTTTATAAACTACAAATCTAAAAGAACAACCAACTGATATTAATGATTAATTTCACTTAACTATAACTAATGATCACTAAGAAACATAAATTCAAGCTAATGAACAACTACAACAGTGAAATGCAAAAATGAACAAAAAGGCTTACAAAAGCTTCCAAGCTCAAAACTGAGAACAAGGACCAATTAACACCCCTATTAGCTTACCACTAAGCTTCTAACCCAAGGCCATCCAAAATCTACCCTGCTCCAGCTGTGAACTCATTTCATGGGATTTTTTATTTTTCAACTATTTATTTGGTATTTTTGTGATTTTCTTGTTTTTGATTCTAAACTGGTTTTTTAATGTTTCTAAAAGTTGAAGAAGCTTTAGGAGCTTATGGATCTATTTCATTCCATACAAACAACTAAAAACAATATTTGAAGCATATGAGATTTTTTAAGGAAAAATTGCATAAACTGAATTGGACTTTAAAACTTGAAATTGCTTATTAAGAGAGATTCACAATACACTGAAAAACTTAAACACAATGCTTGAAAGCTTTAAAATACACTGAAAATTGAAAAAGTACTTAAAACGACATAAGAAAACTAATTTACACTAGGAGATTGATACAATGCATCTCTCACTCTTTATAGACTTTTGAACTCTGATGACATCTCGATTGTTTCCATCAATTTCCAGCCATTGATCTCTCTAATTCATCATATCCGTCCAAGTGGATTTTGGCGCCAAAAGTCACATAGCAGGTTTGATCAATAAATGGAGTTGGTTTGAGTCAATTAAAGATTTTTGGTGTTAGTGGAGGTGGAGGGGACAAGGTAAGGGGGAGGGTTGGAGTAAATCATGGAAAACACAATGGTTTTGGTTTGGCGCGTGTTTCTGTGAGAAGATGAAAGTAGCCTTGGTTTTGACTTATTTGACTGATGAAGTGGTATTAATAATGGGGGGGTTCAATTGGTATGACAGGGGGGTCAAGTGGTATATGGCAGGGTTCTTTTTGGTTTTGGATGGGGTTCTAAATACAAAAAGGGTCCAATTGGTATTAATAAAGCATAAGGACCATTTTTGTAATTCTGCAAACTTGAGGGATCAAAACTGAACTTTTTCCAAATATATCACAAGGACCAAACTTGACAAACTTTGATAGTACAAGGATAACTTTTGCATAAAATTCCATTTTAAAATATCCAGGGACTATTTTTGCAATTTTTCAAAGCTCAGGGACCTTTTCTGCCATTTGACCAAAGAATCATTCAAGGACCAATTTTAACAACTTAGAATATTTCAGGGACCTTGAATGATAAAATTCCACATTTTTGAATTCCAGGGACTAGATTTGACAACTTTTTGAAACTTGGGGGACTAAAACTGCCAATTTTGCAAACTTGAATCATTTTTCATCTGATTTTGATATTTTTGCATTTAAAACACATAAAACACTGATTTGTGATATTTTCATCATTTTGATGCATTTTTGAGTGTTTTCAGATGATTTTGCAGTTTAGATTGTACAAAAATGATGAGTATTTAGACACTCATCAACTATCCTTAACCCTCACACCATTTTACATTTTATCTCAACGTCACATCAGCTTTCTTTCTCCTTCACTACCATCTCACACTACTTCACCTTTCAATATTTTTTTCATTTATTAAAATACACCGTTAAATATCTCTCACACACTCACAAATAAAAAACAAATAATTAAAGGGCCGTTTGGTTTGTTACTAGAAATCACAATGAATCTATGACTATGGATTTGACAAATGAGACTGGGCTCCGCGGAAATGGATTCATGGACACCAATTGGTTTGTGGATATGATCTATGAATTATGATATTCTATTTCATTATGGGGCTCACAATAAACAAAATCTTTAATGACTTTCATAGTAATAGTCATATACTTATAGCGAGATAACAAACGACCCTAAAATACACTACATTCACGCAAATCAAAAGGTGAAACAATTCACCTTGGGCACCTTTTCATCTGGCTAAACATTCCATCACCTCCTCTTTCCTGCGTTGACTCCCCTTGTCAATCCCCCATTGCCTCGTTAGGGGACAACCTATAGCTTAACGACCATTTAACTTTATTTCGGACACTGTTTTTATCATTAACTTTGCTTGAACATTGATTTAATCACTTAATTTGTTTGACCAGTTGATTAAAAACTCCGAAGTTTAATAAATATTTATTAAGACATTTAACAGCAACTAAAAAACAAATTATTGTATGACCAGGCGACCAAGGTTGTTAATGGTTTGGGTGAATTCATGTAGTAAAACAACAAGTACCCATGTTCACGGGCCATGCATCACGTTTTAACCAACCCGCATCAGACATTGAGGTAACGGTAAATGGGCCGGGAGTTAACAAATATAGCATATCTGGTCTTGTAAATTCAAGGTCATCGTCTCGTGAGGGGTCAGGACGATATTCTTTTTTCGCTATCAAAACTGAAATGTCGTATGATACACCAATTTTAAGTTTTAGTCACATTTTCTCGTTCAGACAACGAGAA